>JAJPUD010022171.1:10799-21867 GCA_023553655.1 Myrmecobius fasciatus | reverse complement strand
TTAACATAATTAACATGTAGTGGATATCCTGCCATCTGGGGGAGGGGCGGGGAGTTGGGGGGAAAAATTTGTAACAGAAAGCTATGTAAGGCTTATTGTTGAAGAATTACCCACACATATGTTATGCAAATAAAATTAAAAAAAACTTTTCTAATTCTATAAAATAATATTTTGGTAGTTTGATTGATATAGCACTAAACAAGTAGACAAATTTAGGCAGAATTTTCATTTTTATTATATTAGTTTGACCCATCCATGAACAAAGAATATTTTTCTAATTGCTCAGATTTAATTTTATTTGTATAAGAAGTGTTTTGTAATTGTGTTCATATAGTTCTTGATTTTGTCTTGTCACGTAGACCCCCAAATGTTTTATTTTGTCTACAGTTATTTTAAATGAAATTTCTCTTTCTATTATATACTGATATGCTTTGTCAGTGATATATAAAAATGCTGATAATTTGTGAAACATTATTTTATATCCTGAAACTTTGTTGAAGCTGTGAATTATTTCCAGCAGGTTTTTTATGATTTTCTAGAATTCTCTGAGTATATCATCATATCACATGCAAAGAGTGAAAGTTTTATTTACTTATTGCCTATTCTAATTCCTTTAATTCCTTTTTTTCTTAGTTCTAAAGCCAACATTTCTAGTACAATGTAGAATAATAGTGGTGATGATGGGCATCTTTACTTCACCCCTAATCTTATTGGGGATGTGTCTGGCTTCTCTTCATTACAAATAATGCTTACTGTCTGCTGTTTTGCCAGTGAGGTATTTCACATTTTCTTTCATTTATTCATGCTTTTTAGTTTGTTTGACTGAGTTTTGCTATCTCACAAAGTCACTAGCTTCCATTTGCTCTATTCTAGTTTTTAATGTTCTTCAGTTATCTTTTGGGTCTCTTTTTCCATTTGGTTTATTCTATTGTTTAAGTAGTTTGTTTTCTTCAGGCAGCATTTTTCTTTCTTTTTCCAAATTGTTGACTCTCATGCATCTCTCTTTCTTTTTTTATTTCTTCTTCTTTCTCTCTTATTTGCTTTTTGAAGTCTTTTATGAGCATTTTCAAGAAGGGTTTTTGGGCTTGAGACCAGTTTATCTCACTCTTTGAGATTTGTTCTGTGGACATTCTGTCCTTGTCTGAGTTGATGTTTTGGTCTGCTCTGCCAACATGGTAGCTTTTTATAGTCAAGGTCCTTTTCTGTTTCTTGCTCATTTTCTTTCTTTTTCTTTTGGTATTTCCTTTATTTTACTTATATGGATGACCTCTGTTCTTGGGGTAAAGGGGGTGGTGTTTCAAGTTTTCTGTGCAGCTCTGAACCTTGGCTTTGAGCACAGGGACCCCTTGTGTGTGCAGGAATAGCTTTGTCTGCTCTTTTTAGGAAACAGCCTGATTTCCCAAAGTTTGCCTTCTGAGCTGTGACTGAAGGCTGCCCCACTGATTTGCTCTTCTACTGAGCCAGGACTGGGGGGTCTTAGTTGCTGATTTTCTGTGATTAAGACCCTCTCAGTTGCTTCCCCAGAGTCTATCTGAGTTTAGCTGAACACATTTTTCACCCTGGTGATGCTGACCTTTCTTTAAGTTTTTTTCCATCTATTTTGGCCTAGAGAATGGTTTCATTCCATCAGGCTCTGTTCAGAGTCTTGGTTTTATGTAGTTTTTGAGGGAAACTAGATTGTCTTTCTTATTAAAATTTCCTTTTCAAATTATCACAAGTTCATTTATTCTGTGTAACCTTAGAAGTCTAGAAGTTTTTTTTTGAGAATAGGATCTATTTCATAGAACAATAGATCTAGAATTGAAAGGAAACTCATATGTAAAACAGAGATGAATGTGATTTGTCCAAGGTCACACAAATAAAATAAACAAGGCCAAAATTAAATTTCAACTCCTCTGCTTATTTTTTGGGGGAATGATTGTGGCAGAATTTGTAGTCAGACCTCTGGATTAAATAAGAACTAGGTTCAATGTGGGCTCTATCACAGAAGATCATGGCACTCAGCATATCAGTAATTTACTTTTTTAACAGTGACCCTAAGTCAAGAGAAACACTGAATAATAGTTTTTATTAAATAACACATCAAAAATGTTAAATACTCTATAGTTATCCTGTGACTTCACTAGACAAAAGACTGTTAAAATCTAACAAATACAGGTTTTGTTACTTGAAAACTCTCTAAGAATATAAAGTGAAAAATAGATCTTTATGTGAATTGGTAGAAGGTATTTCCTCAGATGGGGCTTCCCTTTCATAGGGAAATAAAATCATCAGTCTTATGATTTGAATTGAATTTGAAATTCAAATTGAGAAAGTATTTAGGGAATATAGAGAATGATAGATTTTTTTGTTATGGTTATAATATATATACAAAAAGAGAGAAGAGAAGAGGAAAAAGAGAGAAGAGAAAGGGGAGAGAGAGATAGAGAAAGAGAGAAACAGAAAGATAGAAATAAGGAAAAAGAGAGAGGAGGAGGAGAAAGGGAGAGAAGAGAAATAGGGATACAGAAGGAGAAAGAAAGAATTGTAAAGAGGATCTAAGCTTAGTTTTTCACATTGTTAAATGTAATTTTATTTTTGGTGCTACAGGGGAAGGAGGTCAGGTATGTGCAACCTTAAGTCAAGAATACTGAAGCTTTTGTGTGTCTAAGCCACTTTGGTGCTATGGTGAATCCTATTAAACTTCTCCAGAATGATCTTTTTACATGTAGAAATTAACATGCAAAATTTCTAAAAGAAATTAATTCTATTGAAAAATAATTATCCAATTTTTTTTTAAACTTGGAATATAGGTTCATAGGAACATCTGACATGAAAATATTATTCTCCTGATTACACTGTTTTGAATTGGCTTCATGGGTAAGTGGATTAAGCATGGCTAAGAGCTGAAATGTTGGTTTCCAAAATGCTTCCTTCATCTGCAAATTGTTTCCAGAAATTTCACTCCAGTGTTTTTATTCCTTTATCTGAACTTGTATTCAAATGCAAATTTCCCTTATAAAGACTGTTACATAGGTGACACACGAAATAGAATACCTGGCCTGGAGTCAGGAAGACTCATCTTCCTCAGATCACCATGGACACTTAGCAGCTATGAGATCCTTAACTCTGTTTCAGTTTCTTCATCAAATGAGCTGGGCAAGGAAATAGCAGTGATTTTGCCAAGACAACCTCCATTATAGTCATGAAAAGTTGGATATGAACTAAACAACTGAACAAGAAAAAACTCATTTAAAACTCTGAATGAATTTTAGATTCTTCTGAGTTTCAGAAAAAGTGAGAATGTTTGAAAGCTCTAGAATTACAAGGTTCTGAGAAGGTTAATGGTTAGAGATAAAAGATCATAGCTGGAGAAAAAATATTTGGCTGATTGGGTATGGATAGTGTAGATTGAATGTGTCTTTCAGAAATCCCTAGGGATTAGGCTACTTCTGAGAAGAGCCAGGGAAGAATGAAGATTCTAAGGGGTTTGTTCTGAATGCTACATTGAAGAGTATTGATTTGTCATTTCTAAAGAAGCCTTTGTGTCATCTGATAAGTGCAGCATGCCTAACTGACCTCAGTTTAGCTCCTCCTTAAATTGTGTTTTCTGGTTTGTTTGTTTTCAATGTGTTACTTTATTTATATATCATTTCTTTCTCCAGCTCATTTTTTAGATGAGGAAACAGGTTTTTTTTTTTAAAGTGTTAAGTGATTTGTCCAGAATCACACAGCTAGTTTCTGAGGCCAGATTTGAATTCAGTGAGTCTTCTTGACTCCAGACTTGGCTAATTAACATGGGGGCCTTTAGCTTTTAGATGGGCTTCAGACACATAATAATTAGAGAAAGCAAATAGATACAAGATAAAATAAAACTGTACCTAGAACTCAACAGAACCCTTAAAGTGTAAGGTCCAAATACTTTTTAATACCAGGGTTCTATTGAGCGAGGGGTATCATAAAAAGAGTTGAATAAAACTGAAAAAGAACTGAATGAAAACAAAAAAAAATCAGGGAGAAAAGAGGAAAGAGACTTATCTCTGAAATACTCTTTCTTCAGAAGATTGGCTTTTCTCTTGTTTGCCCTGATAAAATCAAACAATTTTATCTGGTCATTCAGAGTTGCTCGTGTCTGGGCATTCTGTTCACTTAAATCACTATGGACACTTTCCTTAAAGTCCTATTTTGCTCCCAGAATACTCAGTGCAGAAAAGTTTTATTCCTCATACTTTAAACTGTGCTTCAGCTGAAGAGAGAAAATATCTTTGGAAGTGGAGATATCATGCATTTCTCCTTATAAGGCATGTGAATCAGTGGATGGGTGGAAGAACTTGCTGCCCCAAAGAAGAAAGGGGTGCTTTTTTAGAAATGTTCTTCATTTCAGTCCCACCATCTCTTATCTTCTGGATAACCATTTGTCAAGGATATCTTTGATGTGAGATTTACAATTTGGATATAATTTGTACTAGGTAATTTCTGAGGTACCTTCCAACTTTTGAGCTTCTATAAAACTGATATAATTATTCATTTGTAATGTGTACTTAATTGATATAAATTTTATTTCAGTTCCAACATGATTTTATCATATTTGTCCAATGTTTCATTTATTTTACTATCTCTACAAATGTTATGTATAAACTAAACTCTCCTGAAACTTTTTGACTCAAAATATTGGAATTGTCTTAAAAGTTGTCATTTGTTTTAATTCTTTTATTTCTTTTAAAGAGTGTATTTCTTTATATCTCCTAGGCTGCAAGCTCTAGTGCTACTTGCAGGGCAATCCCATTGTGATACTCTGATCCTCTGATTCTTGATTAAACCAAAAGGTTGGCTTTGCTCCTCTATGACTTCTTTTCCTCACCCCAACTCCTTACTATCCATAAAGTTAGTGTTGTCTCCTGTTTGATTTAGTTCATTGAAACTCATTACTCTCAAATTCAAGACATCTGCCAGCCTCAATCTCCCAAGTATAAGCCACTTTGTTTATTGATATTTGCTTTTAATCCTCCTTTTCTTCCTTTACACATAATCCTCCCTTGGATCCTAGAAAGTTAGGGATCTAACTGAAGCTCGTTAGAGATCAGTTAGTCTAATACAGTTTACAACTCAGGAAACTGAAGTCTAGATTGTTTGATGTGAAGAATAGGGAGAGAGAAAACTAGAACCCAGGTTTCTATTCTCTAGTTCAATGCACTTTTCACTATGCCATACAAAAGGGGGAAAAGAACTTCATTATTGCCTATTTCTGATATGATGGTTTCCTCAAACACTATCATACCATATAATTTCCTACCTTATCTTCCTTATTCAACAGGTGGAAGCCAACTCTCTTAAGAATTATTAGCATAAGTCATGCTTCTCAGTAATGGCTTGAGAATTTGTAGGAGAATAAAAGTAGACCTAATGGTTATATTTCCTTGACTCTTAAGTGTACTGCAAAAGGTTTCCTTCTTTCTACTAATTAAAAGGTAGTGCCAATCAGAGCTTCCCAGGTATCAGCTTAAGAAATATTATCCTGACTTCCTAGGAGGAGGATGTAAAAGTTTGTTGAATCCCTTCCAAGAAAGAATGAAGATTCCAGTCAATGAAATCCTTTTTAGAAATACTTATGTAGGGTTTTAATCTACATAGAAACATAAAAGATGGGGAATTTCTGAATAGAAATTTACCAAATAGATAATAAATTAATTTTCTTTTAACCCTTCCTGTCTTCTGAGACTTTGATGGCTTCTGGTTCTGAAAAACATGGTTCTAGGTGGTTGTCTCCATTCTAGCCTGGGAAATCTACAGCCCTGTTTATAAAAGTCTTCTTCCAGCAGGCAATCTCAGCCATAAGAAAAAGGACCCTATTTTTCTTTGCCTGGGAAAAATAAAATTCACTATAACTCAAAATGAGCTATGTTTGCAATGAAGACCGCTTAAGGATTTATTCTGGGGAAATCCACCCAGTAGAGGGGGCTGTAAGCCTAAGAGATCTAACTACCAAGGCAGGCAAAAAATTTAGCTTTTCAGTCTGTGTCCATTGGCTTCCCAGTATAGCTGAAATATTGGTTTCCCAGTGTATCTGAGAGATACTGTCAGGGGAGGCATCCAAGAAAGACAGCTGTTGCTTATATTTATTTTGTTTTTATGAGCCAGCAGTGCCATAAAATATAAATTATTCAATTTAAGCAGGGAAAGTATATATAGGGAGGGTTGTTTTTCCTTCTGAAATAAGGCGTAGGAGAGAGTTTCACTTTTTTTTTTCCCAAAGAAAAGTAAAACTTGAGAAAAACTAAAGTTTTCTAGGAATCCCAAAGTTGGATAAAATATGTCATTTCATTGTTTTAAATAAACTTCCTTATCCTTGAGGGGCTATTGGCAAGACTGAGACCTGGCATACAGATTGTTTTTGAACCTGTGCCTAACTTTAATGGAAATTAAGTTTATGATCATAGATAAGGGATGTCTGCATCTCTCTGTGTGTGCATGTAATCAAGTATGGCTATCTGGGCAACTAAAAGGTATTTTTTTTTAAGTGAAGGAATATTGTCATTTTTCTGACACCTTTCATCATTGTCTCTTCACAAAGTTAAATATTTAAATATTAAGTACACTTAAAAATCAAAGAAAATATTTTAATATTTCAATATATTTCAATAAATGTAGGAGGTAGGGGGAACACTAGTATGGTATTTGCATTTTTCAATTTATTTTGAAGAGTCCCCTTGAACTGGTTGACTGACTATATAATCTATGAACTATATAATCTTACTGGACATCCCTATTGCTGCTTCTTCTGAATTTTTTTTATCATGTCCCTCAAAACCCCAAAATCCCATGCTGACCTTACAGAATCTCTATCTTCTATTGTTCTTCTCTTCTCCATTCTTCTCCTCTCTCTCTCTCTCTCTCTCTCTCTCTCTCTCTCTCTTTCCCACCTTCTTCTTTTTCTTTTATCATCCTTAACCCCTCATAGGAAGAGTGATGATAAATTCAAACTTAGCATAATAAAATTTCATAGCTGGAACAGACTTTCAATATCATCTAGCTCTCTTTTTTACAGATTAAGAAACTAAAATTCAAAGGAGTCTAACTTGACCAGCATTCTTCGACTAATAGGTGTCATGACTAGGAGACAAATCTGCTGGCTTAGTGGAGACATTTCCAAATCGAGATGAAGACAGAATACAATTTGTCTGGCTAAAAGCAGTTCATAAACACCTTGAAGGCATTTAAAAAAATTAATAGCCTCAGCACTTAGTACAAAATATTTTACATAGTAGGTACTCAATGCATTTTTAATACAAGTGACCAAAATGGAGGGAAGGGGGAATCATTGTATTCTGACAGTATTGAAAAGGGTTCGAAGATAAAAGCCTCTACAAATAGGCAAGTGGAACCTCAAATATAGTGACAAGTTTACCTTGATGTTGATAATAATTAGATGCCTAAAAAAAGAAAAAAAATCTAACAGTGATTACTATCCTGAAAAAGTTCTCGGAGATTTCACTTCATTCCATGTCAAATGGAAATGATGGCAAAAGATGGGAACAATCAATGTTGAAGAGCTGTGGGAAGAGAGGTATTGCATTGGTGACAGCAATTTAATGGTCCATGAGTTTTGGAATTATTCACAGAAAGTGATTAAATTATGCATGTATACTCTTTCACCAAGAAATCAACCAATGGGCATATATGTACAAGGAAGTTAAGAGTTGAAACACTGGACCAATAAATAACAAGTATTAATGGCAAACTTATTTTTGAAAGCAAAGGACTTGGGCATAGGGAGAATGGGCACACATTATTGAGGATTTTTTTTTAAAAATCCTAAATACAATGGAATATTATCAAGAAGGAAGAAATAACAGATACCAGGAATTGAGAGAAATGAAAATGCTTATAGATGTTAGAAAAGAGGGAAATTAACAGAACTAATAGAATGCAGCAATATTACTGAAAAAAAATCACTAAAAGAATGCTGAAGTCTAAGTAATGGGGGTATAGGGTAGTAAGTAATGAAGGTCCTGAAGAAAAAAATAAAGAAGACTATATATTTCCTTAATACAATCAATCAGCAAATGTTTTAACTGAAAAAAATGGGAGAATAGTAGAACATAATATAATATTTATTGTTATTTAGACAGAGTTTGTATAGAATGATAGATTTTCTTCTATCACATAGGAGAGTTCAGTCTGGAGGGAGATAAGAAATGACTGTGATGTAAACACAAAAGGCATCAAAATGTATTTTAAAGGATATTTTGCTTTTTGCTCTGAGAGAACTACACTTGAAAATATAGAATTTGCTACTTAGGCATTTTTTCCTATTCTTTGCAGTGATGGGGGGAGAGAGAGGAAGGGAGGAGGAAGAGCAAGAGTGGGGAGGAGGAGAGGAGTTTTTATAGTTTTACTATCACTTCCCAGTAGGTTTAATACTAATAGGGAAGGTGATTATATCTGTCCAATCATGAAAGACAAGATGGAAATAAATTATCTGGATTGTGGCCCTATTGTAGTGAACAAATTTAGTTTTCTCTGCTGCCCTCTGTACTGGCCCTGTGATAAAGTGCTGCACTATGGATAGTTGAACAATTCAGCCAGAAACTAGATGCCCACAAGCTGCAGGAAGAAAAATGAAGTCTGTTATAAGGTAAGGCAAAACAGTTATCTCACATCTCTAAGAGACAGAGCAAAAAGCACTACCTGAAAGGTGCATTGCTTTAACAAATGCTACCTCAGGCAAACATCGCCTGGGGGAGAGTGATAGAGATATCTGAGAACATATGTGACACTTCTCTTCTGTAAAATTAGTCAGGAATAAAAAGTTCTGACATTCTCTGCTCTGATGAATGTTAATTTTTTTTTTCTCCACACTTAATGTAGTCAATAAAAATAGATTTCTAAGGGCCACTATATGAAGAAAACTTGGTTTCTGCATCCCAACCAGAGTAAACTTTAAAAAAAAATAAATTTATGAAGAAATATGAATTCATCTACATGTTGTTTTACAAGTCTAACTCCTGTTAGAGAAAACAGCCAAGCTGACCTGCTCATTGTATCCCTAGTATGTTATGTCAATTGCATTATCATTCTTAACCATTTTTGTTATTTTTCCCACCTTCCTCTTTGTCTCTCATCATCCTATCAATAAATGGTGGGGATTTTATTATTGGTTCATTCATTTATTCAAGAAGCTTTTCCTTATCACTCTTGTCCTCAGTGATATTCCCTCTCTAAACTATAACAGCACTTACCATTTCAATCATTCATTTAAGAATTATCAGCATTGTTAGTTATCCTTGTAAACTTATGTTCTGTCTTGTCAATTATAAAATGAATTCTTTGTCTTGTACTTTCTTGTCTAGCACACTGCCTGCCACATATGTGCTCAATAAATGATTGTTAATAAGAAATGTAAGTCAGGCAGTCAGAGTTCTGCACTGATTTAACTTTATTCTTCTCCATTCACTCCATGTTTCAGCCAAATTGGTCTTTCTCCTTTCCCTGATTCCTAACTTTCTGTCTCCTACCATTATACCTTTTCATAGGATATCTCTGCAGCCCTCCGTACCCTCAATCTGGAATGCTCTCACTGCACACATCTGCCTCTCAGAATCCTAGTTCTCTTCAGGGGTCAAGGGGAGAAAAGGGAGGAAGGCAGCACCCTATTAAATGTAGATCCCTACATTAGGCTTTCCTAAGTGCCTGTGTCACAATTTTTAGTATGTCTGTAATATTTTGAATAGACTCCAGTAGAAAGCAATTGCCTTGAGGGTAGGTTGTGTTACATGTTTATCCTTTTTTCACCAGGATCTATCATTGATCTTGGAACACAGTAAGCAATTTTATAAATCTTATCTTAGACATTTATTTTTCTTTTTAAAATTTATTTATTTTTAATGCACATTACTTTATGAATCATGTTGGGAGAGAAAAATCGGAATAAAAAGGAAAAAAACCATGGGAGAGATAAAAATAAACAGAAAAAAAGAAGTGAACATAATGTGTTGACTTACATTTTTACACACTGGGTACTTTTCCCTCCTTTAAGATTTCCTTGGGATACAGATACAGTAATGGCATTCCTGTGTCAAAGGATATGCAGTTTTATAGCCCTTTGGGCATAGTTTCAAATTGCTCTCCAGAATGATTGAATCATTTCACAACCACACCATCAATGCATTAGTGTCCCAGTTTTCCCACATACCCTCCAATATTTATCATTATCTTTTCCTGTCATCTTATCCAATGTGATAGGTGTGAGGTGGTACCTCAGAGCTGTTTTAATTTGCATTTCTCTAATCAGTAGTGAGTTAGAGTATTTTTGATGTAACTATAGATGGATTTAATTTTGTTACCTTAAAATTGTATATTCATATCCTTTGATCATTTATCAATTGGGGAATAACTTGTATTCTTATAAATTTGACACAGTTCTTTATATATTTTAGAAGAAAAAAAAAACCTTTCTCAGAAGCACTGGCTGTAAAGATCTAGATATTTATTTCTAAATGGAACTCGATGATCCTATGAATTGAATTAAAGGAATCTTTGAAATCATCTGGTCCAGCCATCTACATCCAAGCAAGACCATTCTTAAAACACCTCAGAAGAATAGAAAGCCAGATACAGCCATTCTGGAGAACAATTTGGAGCTATGCTCAAAAAGTTATCAAACTGTGCATACCCTTTGACCCAGCAGCATTTCTATTGGGCTTATATCCCAAAGAAATCATAAAGGAAGGAAAGGGCCCCACATGTGCAAGAATGTTTGTAGCAGCCCTTTTTGTAGTGGCTAGAAACTGGAAATTGAATAGATGCCCTTCAATTGGAGAGTGGCTGAATAAATTATGGTATATGAATATTATGGAATATTATTGTTCTGTAAGAAATGACCAGCAAGATGATTTCAGAGAGGCTTGGAGAGACTTACATGAACTGATGCTGAGTGAAATGAGCAGAACCAGGAGATCATTAAACACGGCAACAACAGTACTATATGACGATCAATTCTGATGGACATGGCTCTCTTCAACAATGAAATGTTTCCAACCACCTCCAATTGTTCACTGAAGAAAGCCATATACACCCAGAGAGAGGGATG
>JAJPUD010022171.1:0-10399 GCA_023553655.1 Myrmecobius fasciatus | reverse complement strand
TGACATCTAGGGGAGGGGTGGGGAGTTGGGGGGAAAAATTTGTAACAGAAAGCTATGTAAGGGTTAATGTTGAAGAATTACCCACACATATGTTATGCAAATAAAATAAAAAAATTAAAAAAAAAAGGAATAGAAAGCCAGCCCTATTCTTAATTACTTCCATTTAAAAGATGCTGGACCTTAAAAAACTTTAAGACCATCTGCTTAAATCCCTTTGTTTTATATTAAGTAAACTGAGAACCCTCACATTGAGTAATAAGTAGCAAAACTAACATTCAAATCCAGATTCATTAACTGCAGAAATATCCTTTCCACTGCACCATGCTGTCCCCTATTGTTACTTAGTAATAAATAGCTTTCCATGCTAAGGAATCAGTCTCCTCAGAACTTGGATTTACTATCTCAATATTTACCTTCTCCAGTAAAAGAAATAGCTAAAATAATTTTAAATGTTCAGCATTCAATGATTCTGTATACTCCCACAAATGGCACTGTTGTTATTTATCTGAATAAATATCCTTATTTTCTAATTGAATTTGCCTTTGGGCAGGGAGGTGGGAGTAGAGGGGACAGAAAGCCTCAAACCTCAATATGTCTGACTAATTTTTGTTTGTTTATGTTTGAATAAAATTTAATTTGAGAGAGAAAATCTGCTTCATATCCTCTTTTCACAACTTGGAGGAGAAAGTAGAGCCTCAGTGAGAATTTGTTTTGTGGAAAGATGCATTTTTTGCGGGGGCTTTGTTTTTTTATTATCAGGTCGGGTGGGAAAAGCAGCAAGAGAGTGATAAAAATAAATAAACAAAAGGATTTTTTTGGGGGGAAAGAACAATCTTCCTTCTCTGAGAGGTATTCTAAAAATCTTTATTTTTGTGTATGTCTCATGCTTGCTTGAAAAGAATAAAATGGCTCCTGAGAAAGAAGTCACAGATAACTTCATGGGAACATTCCCTATTCTGCAGAGGTTTCTAATACTGTATCAGATCATGCTTTTTCCTATTGACTTCTCTCTTGGCCTAACTTCTTCATGTTTTCTCCAATATATTGGGCAGGTTCTAACTTTGATTTCAACTTAGACTCTTACTTAGCATTACTTTTCTCTTTGAACAGTAATAGACAAGGACAATTCTGAAAGAAAAAAGTCTGAACAATTAAAAAATGCTATATTATTGTGCAAAAACTTCATCAGGGTTTAAAATATCATTAGGATCTAATTGTCAGAACAGCCAGAATTGAATAATCTAACAGAGGCAACTGATGATACAGTAAGTATATGGATACCTACACCTAGAGTCAGGAAAACCTGAATTCAGACTGGTTTCAAACATTTACTAATTGCATGACTCTGGGCAAGCCACATAATCTTAGTTTGCCTCAGTTTCCTTAATTCTATTATAAAGATAATAGCAACAACCTTACAGGATTATAGTGAAGATCCAATGAGATAATATTTGAAGGAAGCACTCAGCACACTGCCTAGCATATTATAATTGATATGTAAATGTTTTTTCTCTTCCTTCTCTTTATCTCATTTGAATTACTGATTTTGTGTCTGTCTTCTTCTCTGAAGCCTCTTTGCCAGTCTTTTTTCTTCATCTAATCTTTCTCTGGGTCTCTGCTTAATCAGAATAAGCCCCAAAACATTCTTTTTTGGGAATTAGTTCTTCCTAATGAGAATTGGAGAGTGGACAAAGAGACTGTGATTGATGTCATTTCCTTCTCAGATGCCCTTCTACAAGGAAGCCCGTCTCCACTTAAGAACTTGGTGAGCCAATGACTTTTTGTTTTGTTTTGTTTTGTTTTGTTTTTTTTTGTTTTTTTAGCATTCTCTCTTGTAACAGTAGCATTGTATTGAGTAGAACAAGACTGAGAAGCATGATTAGGGAACTCAATTTTGCAAGGTTTGTTTCTAATCAGTTTATTTGTTCAGGGAGAGAATTCTTTAAGTAGAGTAGAAATAGAGTTGAAGGTTGTTTTATCAGCATGGTGGGGGGGACTCTGGAGGTCTATCAAGGAATTTAATTTATTTGTATTTATTTTACATTTGTGCTCAGCAGAGAAAATCTCTTGAGAAAAACATGCAATGCATACACACTGACTTTCACTTATGTAAATCTTGAAGACCTGCACCCCCTCATAAAACAGCATTGAAGCACAATAAATATGGAAATATGAAATGCATTAAATTAAAATGTTATTAGTTAAAGTTGTGGGAACTACTTATAAATAATCATAAAGTCCTAGCTCCTGAGAGACTATCATGGATGTTTCAAGCAATTTCTTTCATGCAGCCTTGGGATACAAGAGAACTTGGAAAGATCTTCTGTCTCATTTAAGGTAGATACATGTCTAGTTTTCTATCCATTGAAGAAATATCTTTGATCTTCACTCCTAACATATTCAACACTAAAGTATTAGGGTTGGTAGGTTAGACAAAAGCTAAGACAATTAACTAGCTGTTTTTATCTTTGTGAAAGATAACTTCCTGGAAGAAGAGCTCAATTCCTCCATTCTCACTCAGTTTTAATTTAAAGCGGGAGGAATTTAGGATGTCAAGCCCTCAAAGAGGTCAATAGTTTGGTCAGAGTGAGATAAGTTAGGTCGGGTTAAGTACTCAATGAGAAGATAAGGCATTTCCCTGTCCTCAAGCAAGTCACTATCTATGTAAATGAGGAGGTAAAACCTAACCTTAAGCCCATCAGAGGACAATCAAATGTAACCACATTTGATGGTGACAGCAAAATGTCATAATTAAGAGAGAGATTAGCATTAAATGAAGTAGACTTCATATGATTATGGATTTGGAGATGTAAGACATTTAGCTAGTTAGGACTTGAAGGATGGTTAATGTTTAGATAGACAGAGAGGAGGGAAGGGTAGGTCAGGCAAGGAGAAAAGCCTGAATAAAGTCATACAGAAAAAGATGGCAGTGAAAAGACTGACCTGCCTGGAGGAAGTTACTGTAGAAATCAAGTGGAATGTACTTAAGGGAAAGGCTAGATCTCAGAGGGCCTTGATTTTTAGGGTATAGGAGTTAGTGATCAGTGCCATAGAAAATGGAGATAGTATGGGATACTGGGTAAAGAGCCAGATTCAACAGTCTGATTTCAGAAAAGCCTGGAAAGACTCCTGTGAACTGATGCTAAGTGAAGTGAACAAAACAAGAACATTGCACACAGTAACAGCAGGATTATGCCATGGTCAGCTATGAAAGATTTAGTTCTTCTAAGGCAATATGGTGATCCAAGACAATTGTAATAGACTTGGGATGGAAGATGATATTAGCATGCAGAGAGAGAACTATGGAGACTGAATATGGATCAAAGGATACCATTTTCACCTTTTTAGGGGGTTGGTTTGTTTTCTTTTTGTTTTCCTGTTTTTTTTTTCCCTTTTGTTCTGATTTTCCTTTCACAACATGGCAAATATGGAAATAAGTCAAAAATGACAGTACATATATAACATATTAGATTGCTTTTTGTCTTGGGGAAAAAAAGAGAGGGAAAAAAATTCTGAACTCAAAATCTTACAAAAATGAATGTTGAAATGAGATGATTGATGCCAGTACCAATGATCTTGTGATGAAGAGAGCCATCTACACCCAGAGAGAGGACTGTGGGAACTGAATATAGATCACAACATAATATTCTCACTCCTTTTGTTGTTTGCTTGCATTTTGTTTTCTTACTCAATTTTTCCCTTTTGATCTGATTTTTTTGTAAAGCAAGAGAATTGTATAAATTGGTTTATACATATTGAATTTAATATATATTTTAACATATATAATATATATTGGATTGCTTGCCATTTAGGGGAGTGAGTGGGAGAAAAGAGGGGAAAATTTGATGCAAGACTATGCAAGGGTCAATGTTGAAAAATTATCCATGCACATGTTTTGAAAATAAAAAAAGTTTATAAAAAAAACAAGGAAAAAAAAACAAAAATGAATGTTGAAAACTACCTTTATATGTAATTGGGGAAAAAAAATACTTTTGAAGAAAGAGAAAAAGATCCAGACTCAAAGCCAAGAACACTTAGGTTCAAATACCATTTTTTAAAATTCCTGAGCATGTAACCCTAGTCAAATATCTTTACCTCTCAGTAATTCTCTAACAATGAAAGTTTCAAACAAGTTGCCAGCTGTCTTTGGTAGAAAGATGCGTCCTCACTCAAGATTCTAATATGGCCAAAGTCATCACAGATTTATTGCCTTATCTTTATTCCTATGCCACTGTCAGAAGTTAGAAAATACTGTAAGTTATTAGGTCTGAAATTTATTTCCAGTTTCATGAGCTAGATTTGGAGTTTATACAGATCACTTCTTTGGGGTACTTCATAGGGGTGAAGATACCAGAGCAGCATAGGTCTTAAAGGTCTTCAGAACTATATACATAAGATTATACTGTGGAAGCCCTTAAAGAGGAAAATTAAGGGAAAGTATCTTGTTTTGTTTTTCTTTAGCCAATAATCCATTTACTTCTAATGAATTCATATCTCTTATTGGCAAGTCACTTATCATTGCCATAATCATTTCTAGAAATCATACTTTTGGAAATATTGACCTCAAGAAGCAAGGGGATCTCTAAGATTGGATAGAGGATAGTTCATTTCCCTCCCCCCTCCCCCGCCAAATCCTTTTCAATTTTCAGTACTTTTTTTTTTTAACATAAGTGGATAATTACACTACACTAAATTATATGGTAAAGGATATGCTTTAAAAATATAGTCTATGAGATAGAGGTGGTTAGATGGCCTTGAAGATGAATGGTTCACATGGTATAAGTCCCATTGTTCAACATTCCCTGATCTAGGAACTACCAGAACAAAGAAGAGTGTTCAGTTGAAATAGGGGGCAAAATATATTTGGAACATAGTAAAATGCTATATTATGCAAAAGAAGAAAATTAACTGAATCTATTCAATTATTAAACCTGCTTTTCTCTACAAAAGCCTTTGCTTTTAGTGAGTAACAATGAGGAGCACATTACTTATATTGTAAAAGATTCAGCTCCTTGCTTAAAACTCCATGGTCCTTAATGATGTTTTCTAGATTCCTTCTGCTATCATTGGTGACCTCATAAATTACCAAAGGTTGGTAGTAACTACCAGGGGTAACATCTTGGCAAATTCTCAGTTACATTCTAGATTCATGTCCTGAGAAGACCAAACATTTCTTTCTCTTTTTTAAAGTTAAATTAAAAAACATTTATATTAGCATTTCTCCCCATCAAGCAATTCCTACTACTAGTTTTTTTCTTTCTTTCTCTAATAGTTAACTGTGTGAGCACTTATCTTATAATATCTATGTTAACTTTACTTCATTATCCCTTGTGGAACAAACAGTTTCATGTTTCTTAGAAGGTCCAGATTCCCATGTTGAGGTAAGATAATTTTGCTGGAAGAATGGATTAAAGCAGAAATTTCTTGGCACAATCAATTTAATCAATAAACAAAGCTCTAATAATTCCTAGATATCAATGCCAAAGTATATGAAAACCTGAGAGTACAAATTGTGAAACATATGACAATTGTCACAGAGTGTATAAAGCAGAGACTATTTTCAACCTCCCCAAATCTTTTTGGAATTGTCTAAATAAGTCCTCAATAGTATATATAGCATGGAAATTCCTTTAAGTTCCTGGTCTATCCTTACTTGTGGCACAAACTGGCAAATTTAATTAAACTACTAAGGCAACAAAATGCTGTCTCAGATATGTAAATGTGGACTGATAACAGTAAGTCTCAGGTGGAGTCCTACTTCATCATTGTTTGGGCCCTGGTTGGCTCAGAGTTAATATAAATAGTAATTGTTTCTATTTTGTCCAGAAATCCTGAAGGTCTTCCCTTCCCAGATTGATATTTTTTTGACTAGATAAAAGAGGCCATTATTTGATTCATTTCTTAGTAGCCTTAACTGATGGCCTTCCCTCTGTCAAACTTAGATTTGTTAAAGAACATAGCTTAAAAAGGCCAAGATCTCTCATTGCATCCAGGCATTTCCAGTCATCCTGATCTACATCTGATCACTGGACCTAGATAGCTCTGAAGGGGAAAGTGTGACAGGTGACCTTACTCAGCCCTCCCTCACTTCAATCCAATTCACTTGCATGTCATGGCATCACCTCCCTGATGTCATAGTCCATTTTGACAATGAAGAACAAACAACAAATTTCTTCATAGTATAATGTGCAGCTAGGTGCCACAGTGGATATAGTACCAGGCCTGAAGTCAGGAAAATTCATCATCCTGAATTCAAACCTGTCCTCTGACACTCACTAGCAGAGACCCTGGGCAAGTTACTTAACCCTATTTGCCTCAATTTCATCATCTATAAAATGAGCTGGAGAAGGAAACAGCAAATCACTCCAGCATCTTTGCCAAGAACACCCTAAATGGGGTCACAAAGGATCAGACAATTGAAAAAATGACTGAACAATAACAAAGCAAAAATGTGATGTGGTAATTAACTCCAAAGAGATATCTGGCCTTGAATCCATTTAAGTGGAATAGTTATATTTATTCATCCTTAATTTGATAATTTAACAACCTTTTAATAGGTACTTCATCATTTTGGGGTCATGTGTGATCCAAGAATAAATTAAGTAATTTTAGAGAATGAGCAATAAGATATTCAGAGCATATTCAATCATAGGTATATAATGTTAGTCATATATCGGGGGGAAAACCATTTATTGAGTATCAAGAATATGAATTACATGGCAAGAAACTGGAAACTGAATGGATACCCACCAGAGAATGGCTGAATAAGTTAAGGTATATGAATGTTATGGAATATTAATATTCTATAAGAAACTATTAGCAGGATGATTTTAGAGAAGCCTGGAGAGACCTACATGAACTGATTCTAAGTGAAATGAGCAGAACCAGAAGATCATTGTACATGGCAACATCAATATCATACAACAATCATGGACGTGACTATTCCCAACAGTGATATGATTAAGTCCAGTTCCAATGATCTTGTTATGAAGTGAGTCATCTGTACTCATACAGAGGACTGTGGGAACTGAGTGTGGACCACAACATAGCATTTTCACTTTTTTTCTTTTTGTTTGCCTTTTATTTTCTTACTCGTTTTATTTCCTTTTTTATATGATTTTTCTTGTACAGCAAGATAATTATATAAATATGTTTACATATATTGGATTCATCATATATTTTAACATGTATAACATATATTGGATTAGTTGCCATCTGGGGAAGGAGGTGGAGGGAAGGAAGGGAAATTTGGAACACAAGGTTTTGTAAGGATCAATGTTGAAAAATCATCCATGCATATGTTTTGAAAATAAAAAGCTTAGAAAAAATGTGAAATACATTGGTAATTATTTAGTACCTTTATAGGTGATTGAGATAAATCCTTCTCATTTTGCAAATGAGGAATTTGTCATTATGATCTGAGGCCCAGAAAGATCAAATTACTTGCTCATGGTTCCCTAGTGTGAGAGAGGAATTACATCTACTTTGGAACACACTGAAGGCTAATGTTGGCCATGGCATCTAATGCCATGGCCAAATGCTTCTTTATATTCAACCTTATGATAACTTACAGACATAAAAATTACTAACTCATAATATAGAAGGTATTATATATAACTGAGTGCTGAGTAGTGAGGTACAGATTACAAGTGCTTCACAATTTCAAGTTTCTAAACATTTGGTTTCAATTATTTATTTATTTGTAGTGAATGGAGGGAGGAATTGGGGAAGGGAGGCACTGCATCCCCTCTCTTTCTGCCTTTATTTTTCGCCCCACTCTGGAAAACGTCCTTCCTCATTCTATCAAAAGGCCATTAAATTTCTCACCCCATGTCTCACTTGCCTCTCCCAGAATGTCTTTATTTAAGTCTCTACCCCTTTTTGCAATTACATTATAGAAATGAAAAAAGCATGTCTTGTAAAAGGGGGGAGGGGAAAGATCAGACAAATGGTATATTCAGGTATTTCCTTATGAAACAATTGATACTATTACACAAAAAGGAAATGGAATGAGATGAGTTTTCCTCTAGCCTCTAGGGAAATCACTCAATATGCACTCTTATCAAAGTCTAATAATGGCCCTGCTCCCAGCTTGTTTGCATTGATGAAGCTGATAATAACAGAAATCTGCATTTATTTGCATTTTCCCACTAGAAGTCACTGAAGCATCTCGGCATAATTTTAACCTGCCTGTGACTGTAAGTGGCAAGAACACATGAAAAGCTATACAAATTCAGGGAGGAAGAAAGAATTCAGAATTAGCTTTTATTTATGAAATGTGTTGTGGTTGTACTCACAGTTTTATTTTCATGGACATAGAGGGAACTAAGGTGATATTCTACATGGGATTCTACTACAAATTGTAAAGATTGGTCACTTTTCAAATAGTCCAACATAACCCTCCATTTTCTTTCTTTATTACTGTCCCCCTCCAAGAAAAATCAAGTGATCAGAGTTGGGCTTTGCCTTTTCAAACAGAAATATTATAGGATAATAGGAAAGAAAGTCTCTAGAAACAGTCATCTCTGGATACTACTTAGCAGTCAGACTACTGCCTTGCAAATGATAATCACTTAATAGAAATTGTGACAGTATAAGTTTTTTTAATCCATAAAGCAAAGAAAATAGAGATAGAGGGATGATTTTTAAAAAAAAAAATTGAAATAATATTGCTATATATGCTTGCAATCACTTGTCTTTAATGCATATTTGTACTAATATAGGAGAATTATAATAAATTTTGAAGCATTGCTAAAAACTTGCAACAATTTATGTTCCTGGTCCTTTTAGTGTTTAATAAGTCATTATTGAATGAACTGAAGCTGATTTAGCTCATAGAACTTAATAATTTTCTTATGAACTTATCACTTGATCACACAATTTCTGAACTGGAATGGATTTCCCTGACCATGTAGTCTAACAAATTCCACCCCCTGCCATCCTCATTTTAATATAGCTGACAATGGATCATCCAGCCTTTGTATGAAAACCTCCAGTGTGGAAAAACCTATCTCCCAAAGCATCTCACTTTTGGGACATTTAGGGTTATTATTTTCCTGCCATCACTCCTAATTTTGCTCCTTAAAACCTTTACTTGTATTCTGCCATCTGAGGCAAAACAGAACAAGTCTAACATCTCTTCTTATAACAACCTTTTAAGAACTTAAACACACATTATCATATCCTCCCTGAGTTTGTTTTTTTCCAAGCTAAGCATTCCCACTTCTCTCAGCCAATGATGTGGAATGAATTCCTTCACCATTTTTGGTTGCCATTCTCTTGATGTTCTCTGAATTGTCAGTGCCTTTGGCTGAAGTACAAATCTTAGGAATGGGAAAAATGAATAATAAGGCTAAGAGTAGTGGTATAAATTGGGACTAGGATATAGAGTGTCAAATTTCAAAGAGTCTTTATTTTAACCTAGAGGCAATAAGGAGTCTCTGGAGTTCATAATGTAGGGCAGTGAGAGATCTATGATCCAGTTCTTTAGGAAAATTCCTTTGGTAGCCAAATGGAGTAAGGATTAGTAAGGGTTAGATCTGAAAGATCAATCAGGTGGCTACTGGAATAGTTCATGAGGAAATGAGGCTCTGAAACAGAGTAGTAGTGAAAGAAGTATGCTGGAATCTAAATGAATTGTTAAATTTTAAATCTGAGAATTTATACCCTGAGGCAAACCTGGCAAATTAGGCCTTGATTTATTGTTTTGTTGATTGCCTAGACCTTAAAAAGTTTTTGGTTTTTTTTTTTTTTCCAAAACATATGTATGGGTAATTCTTCAACATTAACCCTTACATAGCTTTCTGCTATAATTTTTTCCTCCCGGCGGAGCCAAGATGGCGAACTGCGGACAGCTTTCTCTGTGAACTCCCTCCAACATTCCCTCAAACCCAGACAAAGTAAGCCTTAAAACTGGTTTCCGAGTGAAGTCCTCGCCAAGCATTTGGACTACAACGCACTTCTATAAAAGATCTACCTTGAAAGAACTCCGGAGAGGGTTGGCCTCAGGGGAAATCGGCCTCTGGTCGCGATCGGACTCCAGCCGGGGCGGAAATCAGGGCTGTGATAGAGGGGCGGATTTTGGGCACCCAGGAAGCCCCTGGGAGACGCCTGGGCCACTTTGCTCTGCTTGCGGGCAGGTGCTTTGGCAGATCTGCCTTTGGAAGGGGGTGGATGAGAACAGCTGAAAACGTGGTCCTGGTGCGAATCTAGCCCGACCAGCCTCAGACCGGAAGTCAACTCGGTAAACTGCCCCAGGGCAAATATAAATTGTTGCAGTTTTCTCGGCTTTTGACCAATATCCCAACTTTAAATCATGAGCAAGAAGCAGAAGAGAGCTCTCACCATAGAAGGCTTTTACGGAGAAAAAATAGAACAGTCCCCAGATCCTGACATTATG
>JAJPUD010022170.1:0-21868 GCA_023553655.1 Myrmecobius fasciatus | reverse complement strand
TTCTAAATTGCCAGGAGGGAAAATATCTCAGATGAAGAAATATATGAACCAGAAGAGCATCTCTTGGCTTAGCAGATAAAGGTTTCCTTTCCTCCTTGCTACCACATGCCATCTTTGCCAGCCAGCTCCTCAAAGCTGAGTCTCACTCTTTCTGAAACTCTCCTTCTTCTGCAGATACACTGCTGTTATCAGGGGTTCTTGGCCCCCAAGGATTCCCCAGTATTCTGCAGGCCTAATCACGGACATCCGTCTCCCTTCCCCTTAGTATCCTTGAGAAAGAAGCTTCGGTTTCCAAAAGGATGTTACCAGCCCAAAGTAAAATGACTCACAAAGGATAAAATTGCCAGGTTCTAGTTTGTGGGAATTCTATCATGATAGAAGCAATGAAAAGAACCCAAAGATTGGGGGTCGGAGACCCTCACCTCAAATCCCATCCCATCTCTTGCTACCTTTGGACAAATCACTTAAATTTCCCGGGCTTACGGGTCCTTGTCTAGATAATGTGGATGTTGAACAAGACAGCCATTAGGGCTCCTCCAGCTATGATCCTCTGCCATTAACCCTATCATCAGTAGCAGGTTCTTTTCTGGGCAACTGCCCTTCTCCATCTACCCAATGTCTGGGCTCATCCAGGCAGCAGCATCTGAAGTCAGTTTGTTCCAGGGATGGGATTCAGGATGCCTAGGGCTCCAACCCTGTGGGGTCTGACACACTGGCAGGCGGGACCCCTTTGGGGCCTAAGACCTTTCCTAACATTATACTCAGGCTGTCACCAAGGTATCAAAAAGCACACAACCTATTCGGGCAGTAATGAGGTGCCTGTGAAGCGTATGTAAAGACATGATTTCTACAATGAGGAGGAGGAGGGTGCTGATGCTGACAGCTAATATTTACATAGCACCTATTACGTACTGGGCACACTGTTAAGCGCTTTACAAAAATTGTCTCATTTGATGGTCACAACCACCCTGGGAAGGAGGCTACTATCCCCATTTTAAAGATGAGGTAACTGAGGCAGACCTGGCCAGAATCACAGAGACAGTAAGTATCTGAGGCTGCATTTGAACTCAGAACTTCCTGATTCCAGGCCCAGGGCTCCATCCACTGTGCTATCAACATAAGAATGAAGATGGGGACACACATACATAAACATACAGGCCCACATAAAAACGCCAGCTCTTTTGCAATAACAACTGCTCATATTCGTGTAGCATTTTCTGGTTAAAGTAAATCACTGTCTCACAACTCTGTGAAATACTGCAGGTGGAAGTCCCACTTCACAACAGAGAAACTATCCTCCGAGAGGTTCAGAAAAATTGGCCGGGGCCGTTGGGCTAAGTGGCAGGATTGGAACTCGGATCTCCTGACTCTCGAAAGTTTGCTGATTTCATTGAGTCTCTACTTCGTTCTTTGCTGTTTCTTTCTTACTTCCTCTGAAGATGGTGGCTATTCAGGGGACAGCAGGGCCTGGGGGGATGAAGGGGCTCCACACTTTCACCAGGTCTCACTCCCAGGGAGAAGAGATGTGGCCTGAGGAAGTCTTAGTGGGAAAGGGGAAGAAGGAGAAAGCTGGGGAAAGATCTGATCTCCCCTAACCAGAGCCCTGTGCATTTCAGGGTGGCTCCAGCCAGCCCCCCAAGGGTTAATAAGGTCCTATAAATAAACCGCTCTAGGGTTGATGATGATATGAACCCTCTAGCCATCTGTTCCCATTTTCTCCTGCTAACACTGGAACATCTGAAAACAGCCCCAGTGCCCCAGCCGGTTCCCAAAAATAGCCCTAGCCTGCCCGGTGAGAGAGCCTTGGGAGACAAGCACAGATGGGCATGACCAGCCCAGCAGGGAACAGTGGTCGGCAGGAGGCAAGCCAAGTCCGGGGCACCAAGCCAGATCTCTGTGTCCACTCTCACTCTAACCCCATAGTGCCTTAAGGGTAGGGGAGGTACCTGCAGAGGTAAACAACTTCCCTCTGGTTAGCTGGTGAACTCGGGGGTCTCTAAGCCACTCTTATGGAATCTGGCCAGAGAGAGCAGGGCAGGGCCTAGTCTTGGACAACAGACCCAGGTGTCCTGGCATCCCAGGCGTTTCCGCCACATCCTAATCAGCTTAATCCTGAAATAGGGACACCGAGTCCTAGGATGGGGGAGGGGCTCAGAGCTCCAAGGCCAGACCACCTGTCTCAGCCTAGTTCACCTCACCTTGATTGACCCACCCTCTAGAGCCCTTGCCCCAAAGGGCACAATCCTAGAGGAATCCAGAATCCCACAAAAAGCAGAATCATAGGATTCAGAACTGGAAGAGGCTATGGGCCCGATGGAGTTCAACACTTTCATTTTATGGATGAAGAAACCTGGTCTCAGAATGGTAGAGGAGTGACTTATCCAAGACTACATACAAAGTAAACAGTAGACCTCAAACCCAAACTCCAAAGCAAGCTCTTTCTACATTACAATTTCTAAAGCACTTTACATTTAACTGAGAAATTCTTTTTTATTTGATCCTTACAATTTCCTTATAAGATTGGTGGTGCAGTTACTGCAACTATTTTACAGAAAACAGACTCAGAAATTAATCAAGCAATCAATAAACATTTATTAGTACCAACTATGTGCCAGGTACTGTGTTAAACACTAAATTAAGAGTAAGCAGTTTGCTCAGTGTCAGGCCTGGGATTGGAACTAGGGTTTGAACACACAGATTTCATTGCTTCATCTACAAACTATTTTGAAAACTCCATAGTTCTTTCCAGCCATTGCCATGGACCCTTTTCTTCACATTCCTTCTACCTTCAATACTATTTGAAATTCTGGGAACTATATCTGGCTTCAGTAAGTTTTCTTCCCGCCACAGCATCCCAACTTTTATTCACTCATTTGGGTCCGTGCTTTTCCTCACTGCCCTAAACGTCCCTCCTGAGCATGAAATGGTGACTGTGCGGTCATTTTCTAGAATGTCCCTGCCAGGGCTGGCACCCAATCATAATCATCTTGGGCCTCCCAAGGAAATTAGGAGACCTGGAGAGTGTCCCCAAATCCCTCACTCAGTGTTGCTACAGAGCAGTGCCCAGGCTGTTTTGTAGAAATAAAGTTGTTGATCAATGCCTGGAGGATGTGTGCAGTCCTGGTTCCTGGAAAGGAACAGAGGCCTGATGGTTCCTAACTGGTACCATGTCACTCCATCCTCCCACCCCCTACCCTTCCAGTAACAGAGAATCACTGGGCAAGAAGGGACTTTACATATCATTTATCCAACCTACTCACTTTAGAAATGACAAGCCTTCTTGACTCTGACAAGGTCACACAACTAGTTGGTGGAAGATCCAGGTCTAACAATAATTCCCATTTCTATAATTCTGTAAGGTTTACAAAGCCTTTCCCCCCCCACAACAACCCGCTAACGTAACATCTACTTTACCAAAGAAAAAACTGAGGCTCAGAAAGGTAGGATGATTGGTTTACATTAAATAATGTAAAACAAATTAAATAACTCTTAAATGCATCACTAATATTCAACTTGAGACCTCCTAGTTTCCAGCTCATTGCTCTGCACTTCCCCAGGTTGGCTGCCTCAGGTTCAAGGCCATGTATAGGCCACACTTCCCAGCACTCTCTTGGGGTCCTAGAGATGGGCAGAATGGATCAACAAGTGGGAAATGGGGGCCACGAACTTTAGATTTCCTGGGACAGTTCTGAATCCGAGGAACGGAAAGAGATTTTTTTTTTACAAGGAGTCTTTGCAAAAAGAATGTTTTTTCAAACCACATATCTACACATTTTCTTTTTTTTTTTTTTTGGTTCAAAAGAACTATGGCTATTAAAAGTCTAAAGAAAGCCAATATACAAGAGTCTGGCACAGCAGGGAGTCCTAATTTGCAGGAAGTGGGTTCAAATCCAGCTTTTACAGTCAATCCCACCTCATTACAATTGAGCTTGTTTACTAGCCAGAAATGCTGGGGGGAGAAGGGGCAGCATCGGAACTACAGGGCCCCTGAATCCCTTCTCATTCGACTCTCTGCTCCGCTGAGGAGCGAGAACTTCAGCTAAGTGCCTCAAAAACATTCTCTTCAGCCATTCTGAAGGAAGGGATGCCCTGGGACAGGAGCTCGGGCCTTTGGGGATCATGGCCACTCCCAGGACTTGACAATAAAAATGTCACCGGCGTGGTGGTGGGAAAAACGAGCCATAAAGGAGCACAACTGCCTGGGCGTACACGTGTTCCTGGGTGTCGGTGTGGGAGCGGAGGTACGAGCATCCAGAAACTGGAGTTTCCTAGAAGTCTATAGTCATCTCCTCCCTTCCCCCACACCGGCCCAGCCATTAACTCTTTCCCCACCGGAGGGAAGGGAGGAGCGCAGACCTAGCAAGTCCAATCAGCACAAACGTCCAGCAGCCATAATAAGGGGGCGAGAGAGGAGAGGAAAAGCAAACGAGGCCAGGAAAGAAATCGAAACAAGCCAAGCGGTCCCCTTCCTTCCCCTCTGGGAGGACTGCTCGGAGGGCAAAGTCCCCCAGTTCTCCCCCCGCCCCCCATCCCCTTATACCTACTCATTTAGCCTCCTCCACCTCCGCCTCAGGTGTGGGGGAGAGCAGGGAGGAAGGAGCCAAGAGGTTACTCAGGCAACACCAGGTAGGCTTTCACCAGGGAAGGAGACCCAGGGGGGTAAAGGGAGGAGCCAGGTGTTCCTCCCCCTTCCTCCTGCCCCACCCACTGGGGGTGGGGGTGGGTCAAGGGTCAGACCAGGGCGGGCTCAGGTATTCCGGCCCCTACCCTGCCCCTTCCCGGAGGCCTGCCCTCCGTGTTGCCCAACACCAACGGTTCGGCCATCCTTCCAGCCCACCTGTCCCAGCCCACACCTGGCTTACCTGGGCTGCCCCTCAGCCCAGGTCCTGCCCCCCCCCCCCCCAGTCAGGGAGAAGGGAGGTAGCAGCACGTCCTTGGAGGGACAGCTTGGGAGAGGTGTTTCCCTTCCATCTCCTTCCCCTTTCCCCAGCGCCCTCCAGCTTTTCCTAGTCAGACGAGGAGCCCACAAGAGTGTGTGTTGTGAATTCAGGGAGCTGTTGCTAAGTAAGGAAGAAGGGGAGAGGGAGGGAGAGGGAAAGGGAGGGGGCGGGGCGGGGGCAGGGGCAGGGGCAGAAACCACGTTTGGGTGGCTGGTTGCCATCCAGGCTTGGATTCAGCCAGCTTGGGCCGAGGCCAGGAGAACGAGGGTGGAGGGAGGGCTGGCCAGGGACCGGGGTAACCAGGGACTGGGGTAACCAGGCAGGGCCACCTTTGCCCCCACGGGAGGCGGCATCGTAGCTCTCCCCCTCTCCCACCTGGCGGGCAGAAAAGGGCAGGGAGGGGCAGGAGCCAGGGCCAGAATGGTACCCTGCTGGTTTGACCCTGCCCCCTCTTCCCACATGACCCCTTTCCAGGTGCCCCCTGGACCTCGGTCTGAGCTGCCCAGGGCCAAAGCCAGGGCCTTCCACCGGCTGCCTCAGGGAAGAAGGCAGAGCCTCGGACACCCAAGAACAGACACAACCAACCACTGAGACTCCAAGACAGAGACCCATTTACAGGCTCTGGAATCCACGTCCGGGGCTGGGGCTGGAGGGCGTGGATCGTGGGGTGGGGCCGGGCACCCAGCCACACCCTGACACCCCCCCCTTCCCCTGGGAGGGGGGAAGCCTTGGGATCTGGGGTTTCCTGCTGCTGCCCCCCAGCCCTCCATGCCAGGTACCAGAGGGCACCTGGATTCTCAGCTCTCCCAAACACTGCATTCTCATCCTGCTCTCACTACAGAATCCCCCCAACTTCCCCACCCCACCCCCACACACCCTACAGCTCCAGGAAGTCTCAGGGCTGCACAGAACCCCCTTCTCCCCCCCCTCGGGCCTCTGTGGATTGGCTGGGGGCCAGGCCTGAGTCGGCCTCTCTGCCACACTACGCTCCCCCCACCCCCATCCTGGAAGCAGGGAAGGAGGCAATGAAAATAAGCCTTAGTGCCTTTCTCTAGGAGAGATGGGAGAGGCCTCTTCTGGCCTGACCCAATCCAAGAAGACTGGTTAGGGGAGGGAGGAGAAGGCTGCACGGACAGATAGCTAGATCTCCAGGGGAAGGAGTCAGGCGTTCCAGCCCGGGGGGCTAGCTGTGCCTGGGCCAAGGATAGGGAAAGAGACAGGGACTGGACCCTCCGAGAGGGCTGGGAAAGGGACACAGGTATCCGGTTCCCCACAGTCTCCCCTAAGGACCTCGGGCAGAGAATGGGCAGATACCTGGCCAGAGATGCTCCTCAAAGCCCCCTGGGATGCACATTGGCAGGGATGGAATGTTGCCCTGACAGGGCTTCAGTGGCCATGGGGAGGGAAAACATGGCGTAGGATCAGGACTGAGATGGGAGGGAGCCGGGCGAAGCCCAGAGCAGGCGGCTGGGCAGGCAGTCCTCCCCCTCCCCTCTGGCGGCTGGGCTCAGTTTGTACTGGGGGTCAAAGGGGAGTTCTTTTCCGAAGCATTCTGGGAGAGACGCCAACTAGAGCAAGCTGCTAACCACCCCTCCCGGCACCAATCCTGGGGGTGGGAGGGTGGGAAGAGAATCAGGGTCCCAGCCAACCAGACTTAACCCTTTCAAGGACACAGAGTTCCCAGTGGACTCTAGAAAGGGGGTGGGGAGAGGGACAGGGCCGAGGAGCAGGGATCCAGACCCTTGGCAAGCCTATTTTTCCGTGCCAGGTAGGAAGGCAAGGCTTCATAGAAAGTTGGTGCCGCTGGTCAGAGTGCCAACCTCAGTACCACTGGGGTGACTTCTGGACCCGGGGTCAGGTCCTGAAGCTTTATTCGGCCGCTATACATGAGTCTCTCAGAATTAGAAGGTAAAAAAGACTCTCCTTTGAGGTTACCCTGCTTCCCCTTCCTAACCTATTCTTCTAAGTCACAGGAGATGGAAAGGGTGAGCTCCGAGGGTGGTGGGCAGTTTCCCCTCAACTTTAGAACATCCTTAGTGCTGCCTTTCCCTACCAACCGTCTTGCTTTAGGAGGAACAAGGCTACAAGATTTGTCCTCAGATCACAGGGGTGAATCCACAAAAAGGAACAAGAATTCCAGTATCTAAGCCCCAATCCTCTCCCAGCTCCCCCCCTCAGTCCTTATCAGAGAAGTTCCCTCCCACCTTCAGTCCTCCCCATTTTTGTAGATTTACTTTCAAACTGTAACAAGAGGGAATGAGATTAAACTGGGAGAAGACTTCCCCCTCTCCAGGGCTGAAAGACTCTAGAATTCACGGAAGTCTTTCCGAGGGGGAGACAGCCTCCTTCCCTACTCCCGCCACCCTCCACTCCACTCATTAACTCTTGCTAGCTAGCCCCAAGGCAGTGCTTAATGAGTGGGGGGAGGGGGAGAGGGGGCTGAGTCTGTGAACTTGGATGAGGAAAACATATCCAACTGAAATTTAGTGTTTTCTTCAATTATTTAAAACCTTCTTCTGAGGTGTCTGACACCAGACCACCGGAGAGATCTGACACACAAAAAAGGACACCCCCGGGATGCCCTCTTGCTACCCAGTCTGGGAATCAGAGAGCCCTTCAGGCCCTGATTTTGCCCACGGTTATGGATCTGAGGGCGTTCCACTGTCCCATTCTAAAGGTGCAAGAAGCCCAGCACAGGATGGGCTAGGGCGGGTCCCGAGAGAGCGTGAGGGGGACCCAGGCTGTGGGGCTTGAGAAGCTGTACGAAGGAGCCTGCTCCCCAAGGAAAAGCTCGATTGTCATCTAAAATCCCAGCCTGGGGTTTTGCCCCTCGACATTAGGGACTGCAGGCACCTCAGCTCTTCTTCGGGAGCCCTTCCTTCTCAGAAACAAGAGAACTCCATGTCCCAGAGACGTGGGACAAAGTCGCCACCAACCCTACCACACACAGTCCGCAGACTCTCTCCTCTGAGAAATCCCCTCACCTATCCCAGCCCATGTACTGCAGGCACATTCTGAGAATCCCCCCAATGTACCTGCGCTGGGCACACACACACACAGAGAAAAAGCCCCCGCCTCAAAAGAGACCCACATGGAGACGTGAGCCCCCAGACACACACCCCGCGAGCCCCGTGCCGCCTCCTCCTCCTCCCCACACAAGTAACCCACAGAGACAGCCATCCGTGCATCCACACTGAGTTGTATACCAGCAGCCACATGGTGGCCTGCACACTCACACACACACACTCTCACTGTCACACACACACTGTCTTACACACTCTCATTCACACACACACACACTCACTCTCACACACACACACTCACACACACTCACACTCATTCACACTCACTCATTCACACACACACACCCTCACACACCCCTTGCGATCCACAGTGGTGAAGTCAGATTGGAGGACAATACTCCAGCAGCCCTCTACTGGGGGGCGGGGTGGGAGATGGGGATGGGGGTGGGGGGAGAAGTGCTCACAGATTTCAAAACAATCCTGGTTTCGAAATCTTGGATTCAGGGCTATTCCCAGCTAGGGAAGGGGGCTGGGAGGGAAGTATCCGAGGCAGGGGGCACACTGAGGCAGGCTAGTCTAAGCCTGTCCCCATCACCAGGCGGCTTGGAAGGAGCCCGCGTTGAGGGGGTGGCACCCCTTTTAGGAGAGGGGTGCCAGGGTTAAAGGCTGAGCTGGGGGGGGAGGTGGAGCAGGAGGCCAGGGGCCAGGGGCCAGGGAGGGAGGGGCAAAATCAAAAGGAGCCAGGAGGCCCGAGATAGGGAAAGTGAGAGTGGCCCTGGGAGGGCTTGGGCCCCTAGGAGCCCCAACTCAGAGGAAGCAAGCACAGCTTGCTGTCCCTCTCCTCTGCCCGGCTGGCCGCTGACAGGCATTTCAGGGTGTCCTCTTGTCTTGCCCCCCGGCCATCTCTCGGCCTCCGGGCCCTTTGTGGCCTTCCTTGAATGACCCCAGATGGCCCAGGAATCGGGGACCCAGGAGAGGGAGGATCCCGGCCCACCCCTCCCCGGCAGAAGACGGGCTTCATCAGCATCTGAAAAAAGAAAGAAGCTGGACCCAGGCCTCCCCTCCCCTCGGGCCTAGGACTATGTTGGGCAGCTGCAGCTCAGGCCTTGGAAAGGTTCCCCTCCCACAGTCTCGGCCTCCTCTTTCTCCCCACCCCCTCCTCAGCTCCAGGCCCTCCCAACTTCCCCCCACCCTCCCTCCAACCTCCAAGGAAAGGCAGCTTGAGGAAGGGAGGGGAGGTCAGTCAGGCCAGCCTGGGGGCGGGGCCACGGGCACTCGGCAGAGGAAATTCCAGGCTGTTCCTCCAGGCAGGGCCTGGCACCCAGTAGCTCCAGGGCGGCCAGTCCGACAGCTCAGCACTTCAGGAACCCTCATCTCCATCACCTTACCCTTCCTTCCCAACTCCTCGGCTCCTTCCCTGGCGGCCCCCAAGCCCAAGGGACAGCAGGGAGGAGTCCGAGCGAGAGAAATGGGCTCACAGTGAGCTCCTTCGCTCCAGCTCCACTGGATCCCAGGCAGACCCGTCTCTTACGCTCCATCCCCTCTCCATCCCTGCTCCCAGCTCTCTTATAACCAAGCGGCCCTCTCTGGCCCGAGACAGCAGCCATCAATCAGGGATGAGGGGTGCAGAGGGCAGGTGCCAGGGCCAAAGGAGGCTGTGCTCAACAGGTTGGGCCAGTCTCAGGAACAACCCAGCCCCACCCCGAGGAGAGCAGAGCCTGGCGGAGCTCCCCTGCCTGGGGCGCCTGGCCCGCACCAGCCCCGCTCCCACGATTTCCCACGGTACCATCCTCTCCTTCCACCCCCACCTCCATGGGGTCAGCAGCTGGGCCAAGGTAATGGGCTAGTGGCAGAGAGAGGAGGAGCAAAGTGACTTGTGAGTTACCTGTGGTGCCCTGCCCGCCACTGCCTACAGTATGCACACTATGGCTGGTAGAAGAGGTACTTGGGTTGGCAAAAGTAGGTATCCCCCCCCAACTTCACACACACACACATTCTCTTTGTCTCTGTCTCTCTCCCCCCTCCCTCCCCCCTTTCTCTCTCTGTCTCTCTCTCCTCCCCTCTGTCTCTCTGTCTCTCTCTCCCCCCTCCCTCTCCCTCTGTCTCTCTCCCCACCTCTGTCTCTGTTTCTCTCTCCCCCCTCCCTCCCCCTTTCTTTCTCTGTCTCTCTCCCCCCTCCTTCTCCCCTTTCTCTCTCTCCCCCCTCCTTCCCCCCTTTCTCTCTCTCTGTCTCTCTCTCCTCCCCTTTCTCTGTCTCTGTCTGTCTCTCCCCCCTCCTCCCTTTCTCTCTCTGTCTCTCTTTCTCTCCTTGCCTTTTCTCTCTCTCTCCCTTACTCTGAACCTTTCCAAATACACACACACACTCTCACTCTCTGTTTCTCTCTCACACTCACTCTCATTTTTTCTTTCTCTCTCTCTCCTTCCCCCCCTCTTCTCTCTTCTCTCCCCTCTTTCTTTCTCTCTCCTTCACTCTGAACCTTTCTAAACACACACACAGCAAACCATCCCCCATTCCATGCTACTTAGGTGGCTTTGGGATGAGGAAGAACAAGAGGCTGGGACTAATAAAGGAGGTTCTTTCCTACCTAGGAGCAAGAAGTGCTCAGTGTGTCCCAGGCTCTATTGACTCTTCTAAATATCCTGGTATCCTTTTCATAGTTCTGCTCCTTCTTCCTCTGTCAGTGCCCCATGTCTCTCCATCTATTCTGAACTTCCCCACGGTGCTTCAATGGAACCAAGCCCTCTAATATCTGTGACTCCCTAGATTCCCTTTTGCTCTCCCCAGGACCAACTGAGAAGTGAGAGATTATGGCTTCTTCAGTCCCTGAGCCACACACTCCCCCCCCCTTCATCCTACAAGAACCCCTGAGCCTCTGGATCATGCAGTCTCCCCAAATCCTGGCCTTGTCCCTCCTTCTTCCTCCTTCCCTTCCTCCATGCAGCTCCATCCCAGTCACTCCGCCTGCTGGCAGGCAGCCCCCCTTTACGTGGCGTCTCCTTTAATCTAAAGCAGGTGCCAGGCGTCCTGGCCTTTGCTCCTGCCATCTCCACCACCCTCCAGGCCCAGACCCAGGGGCATAATGCCCAGTACTGACATAGGCTCTGAAGCTTCAGAAGAAGAGGAACCATCCCCACCCCTCCCCCACCCCATTCCCCATCCCAATCACACCAGAACTCCAATCCAGTTCTCCTTAGCCCTGGAGTCCCTATAGATGTCAGGGCCCTGGAGCTAACAGGAGCTAGAACCATGGAAGAGCCATAGCAAGATCCTCAGGTCCCTGGTCCTGGCTCTCCCTTTTAGTCACCATATTCTTTGACCCTAGATTTCCTTCTTACCACCAGATTGCTTCATCAAAATCTCAAATCCTAGATGTCCTGAGCCTGTTCCCTACTCTTGTTCCCCCATTATAAGCTTATTCTTAGTCCAGAAATCACCAGATAGCAGCTGCAGCATCGTCTTACAACCCCCAAATCCAGGAGTCGCTTCAGATCCCTGAGCATCCCTCTTCCTCCTCTACTATTTCCCCAGAACTCCCTGTGCTGTCCCCTCCCCCACCTCTACACCAAGAGCAATCTCACATTCAAGTGGTGGAGGCCGGCTCAGGCAGGGATAGCCAGTCTTTAATCAACCAGGAATACCGGGCCAGGGGGTTGGTCTGCATAGGAGAGTGGATGTCTCCTTCCCGGAACCCAAGGCACTCTATCCCTTTCCTACCTTTATCCTTATCACCACCACCACACCAACCACAGGACAGAAAATTCATTCAGTCCTATCGAACAGAGAGGATCCCACCACCTTATCCCTAGAATCAGGAGCAAAGCGCCTAGAGCATCCTTTCCCCCCAGATACAAGGGGGTAAAAGCCGCTGAATCCTGGACACCAGTATTACCCTCAGGAACACTGATTGAATATGGTTAGGGGGCACTGATCAGAGAGACAGCTCTGCCCAGGAAAACAGACCACTTCCTAGGGGTCTCCTGATTGAGGAGAGAAAGCAGAGGGAGCCCTAGTCCAGCCACCCTAGGGATCTCTGACCTCCATCTGGCAGTGATAACTGAACAAACTGCTGTGATAAAAGTAAATGAGAGCTTTTCTAAGCAAAGCAAGTAGCCCAGAGATAGAGAGAAGGCAAAAGAAAGAGGATCATGTCTCAGAGTTTTCTTCTGAGGGCACCAAGTCTATGCCACAAATCCCCCCCCTCCCCAATATCTTTCCCTACCAATCTGAAATCCTCCATCTCAAAACTTGCCCCAGATTGACAAGATGTCTAGGAGCAGGGGGTTGGTGGGAACATCAAAGAGACCCCCAAAGGAAGGAAGCTGGATAGACAGAGGCAGACACCTTCTAGACCCCAAGGAGAGCTCTTGCTCCCTAAAATATGACTCTTCCTTCTACTCCCCAAGACAGGAGAGAAAAAGAGAATTTTTCCTAAGAATTGACCATTCCAAATATCAAATAGGCAATGCCAGTGGATAAGCACCATGACCAGGTGTCCCATGCCCTAAGCCTAGTCACCCATCATTCAATGGCCAGCTTCCTAGGAAACCTAAATGGAGGGCGCTTGTGATAGTGGGGCAGGCAGGGATAAAGTAATAGGAACTTCATAGTGTACCAGCCTCCACAACTGTCTCCCGAGTCTGCCAGGCAGGACAAGAGTACGAATTGTGAGTGGTGGGCAGAGGGAGGTTACACGCCTCCTCTTCTACCCCACAGGTTGCAGATGTTGGCAGGGCTCAGGGGTTGAGGGAGAACTCCAGGTGTGCACATGTCAAATACATTTTCCCAAAGAGATTTCCTAGTCATCTAATCCCAGGATTATGGAGTATATAACATAAGAGACCAAGGGGAGAGGGGGAGGAAGATGAGAGGAAGGGAAGAAGGGAGAGAGAGAGGGAGATAGAGTGAGAAAGAGAAAGTGTGTTGGGTGGGGGTGGGGGTGGGAGAAAGACTACATCTCCCAGAAGCCCCCAGGGCAGGGTTAGCCAGCCTTGGGGCTGGCCCCAGGCCGGCCTTGTTCTCCGTGTTAAGGTTACAGCCCCCCCTCTTTCCAAACTTCCCCCCCCATGCCAGGCCACTAAGCTGCCAACTGGCCTAGTGGGGACTCAAGGAGGGTGGTAGCATAGTAGCTCCATCTGGGGTTGGAGAACACAGATGCCCCATAATAGACTGGAGGGCAACCACTAGGGTGCAAGACAACAGTCCTACTGCCCCTGTGTCTGTCTGTCTGTCTGTTTCTCCCCCTGAACCCCGTTCAAACTATTGACCCGGCTTTCCTGGCCCCTCTCTTACCTGGATCTTGGGGTTGGGGGAAATCACGCCAGGCCGAGGGGAGATTCCATGATCAGGTTTTGGGGCGGTGGGTTTTTTCTCTCGTTTTTTGGCTTTTGAGTACGGTGGTGTATATACCAGTCGGAATAGGGGGGGGTGGGGGTGGGTGTTGGTCTTTTTTTGATCCTGGGCGCTTGAATCTCAACACCGGCCGGGCCCAGAAGGGAGGGTCCGTGGGGCACACAGAGCCTGGCTTTTTGCCTCCGAGCCCTGGGGCATGGTCGTGGGTACGGGGCACCGGGAGCGGCCTGGGATGAGGCAGAGATGGGGCGGGGGGGAGTCTCCGGCCCCAAAGCTTGGCGCCCGGGCTCTGCTTGTCCTCCTTTCACTTTCTTCTGAGATCCGCGAGGATAGCTGTGCTCCCGGCGGGCTGCGGAGCCTGGGGTTCTGGACGCGTAGTGTTGGTCAAACGCTGAAAGTCCTGGTCACAGCTTTCCAGTGCTGGGCCAGCGGTGGGACCCTGGCGTCCGGGGGTCCGGCAGGGGTCCAGCGGGACCGGGTCTTGGGCATGTCCGGCTCCCTCCTCTGACTCTCTCCGCCTCCTCCTCTTCCTCCTCCTCTTCTTCTTCCTCCTCCTCCTCCTCCACCCCTTCTTCTTCTTCTCCTCCTCCTTCTTTCCCGGTCCCTCTCCTCTCCTCTCCGCTCCTCTCCCCAGCCTGAATAAGCATCGGGGCTCTGGCTGCCTCCTTCTGCCTTCATACCAGAGCCCGGAGAGGCCCCTGTCAAAATAAGAGTTCTACCATCTCTCTCGCCTTCTCGCCCAGGCCGGCTCCCCCAAGCCTCCCAGTGGTCTGACTCGGTAAGGCGCCCAAGGTGGATGGCAGCTGGCTGGGAAGAGATTGGGGGGAGAGGAATAGTAGGGGGCTTTTCTCCTCCCTCTCCTCCTCTCCTCCTCTTCTCATCCCTTCCTCCTCCCCCTTCCTCCACAGGGCTGAGCTGGAAAGGATGAAAGATGGGGAAGAGGGAAAACACTAACCGTACCCTAAACTATGCCAGGATTGAAGGAGGGTTTTGACTATAAAGTCCTCCCTAATCTCTTCCCCCAAAAACAACATCCCCCAGTTTGCTAAGAAGGGGGTAGTGATCCCCAGGGAGAGAGAACCTAATGGGTGATCCAAATAGATGTGATATTTAGCAGAGAAAATTCTACTTGGGGTCACATGGATTTATCTGTGCCCAAGGAGGTAGGCTACCACCATAAGCATCATTACTTAGCCGAAGTTTATTTTCAGAAACTATCCAATCCAGCACACACCCAAAGTGTTAATCTGTGTGGTAGTTCCCTATCTTAAGCACATCATGCTCATTCTTGATTTTCTTCCTGTACCTTGCCTCCCTTCCATTTCCCAAGCCCCGACCTCCTCCAAGGCCCAATTCAAGGTCTACCTCCCACATGAAGCTTTCCCAGGCTTCAGCATTTCTCACCAATCTTCCAGTTTAAATTCCAACAGCTCCAAAAGTCAGTACCACTCCACTTCACACTTAATTTTATATTTTGTATCATCCTTCCAAGTGTCTTAGCTTTCTCTCCTCACCTAGAAGATAAGTTCCTTGAGGACAATAAAGATGGCTCACACTTTTAATTGCCTCTCTTTCGCCTTCTCCAGTGACCCAGTGCTGGACACAAACTAGCAGTTCAATACATATTGTACTTTGATTGATAGAACATGTCAGCTGGTGGGACAGGGAAGGAATCAACTCCCTATCTGGGAGACAGAAATGTTGACTCAAGTTGGAAATAGAAAGAAGCTGATTTGTGATAGGACAGAGAGGGTCCAGAAAATGCTGGGGTCTAGGGAGGATTTCTGGGTTACAGCACCATTTCCAGTCCTACAGTTGGGTCTACCATATTTACTATATCATATGCTCCACACAACATAAATGTAGGGTTAATGTATATGAAAAAGGCCCTTATTAATGCATAGTGAGATTTAGATGAGTTTGTTCATTATATGATGAGATACAAAGCTAGATGGTAAATATTATAGGAGTCCTTGGCATGGTCCATGAAACCATGTGCCTGTTCCCCAGGGTGGGGCTGTGACTCATTCCCCAGTCCTATGGGTTCCAGGTTGGGATACAGAACAAATCTCATGGAGCAAGTAGAGCACATGGGTGTGCTGAAAGAGAAGAGAAGATTGAAGGGAGATTGAACAAGAGAGAAAAAAATAAGAGAGAGGGAGGGAAGAAGGAAAGAGGAGGAGAGACAGAAACAAAGAGAGAGAAGGAGGGGGGGAAGAGAGAGAGAGAGAGAGAGAGACAGAGAGAGAGAGACAGAGAGAGAGAGAGGAAGGGGGGGAGAGACAGAGAGAAACAGAGAGACAGACAGAGGTGGGGGAGGGAGACAGAGATAAAGAAAGAAACAGAGAAAGACAGATAGAGACACAGAGAGAGATAGAGAAAGAGAGACAAAGATAGAGAAAGAGACAGAGAAGGGGAGAGAGAGATTAGTGGGGGATGTCTGAGTGCCCATTGCTGGAATGGAGTAACCCCCTCTACTGGCTAACATGGGTTGTGTTATCATGGGTGCCAGTGTGTTCAAATGTATCATTGTGTATCTAACTGTGTCACTGTGTATCTGTGTCAGTATTTAATACTGTGTTTCTGCCTCTCTCGGGGCATGTGTGACATCATAGCTTAAAGTCCTTTTTGGCCCCATGGTTATGGAAGGCTCATCATAAGGCAATACACACGTACACACAGTTTTCATTAATTTTCTGCTGGGGTTGGCCAGAGGAGCAGCTCCTTTGAACCTCTGCATCCCTGTTTGCCAGACTGTGACACCTGTGTTCCCCTCTAGGCAGTCTCCCTCTGGGCCCTATGCACACAGATGGAAGGAGTGGGAGGGTCTCACCCGGATGACCTATTCCCCAGGAGGGACTTCAATTCCTTAAAATCACAGAGCCAAGGAATCAGAAAAGGGTTAAATCTAAACCCTGTGATAACTCCTATTATTGGCTCAGGGTGCTGTCAGTCAGAGTGAAAGAGGGGGGGCAGTTTGCCAGTTTCTTAGCGTGGCAGCTAGACTGCCCACCATTCCTCAGGCTCCCCCTCAATATCTCTTTTCCCTGCTCACATCATTATTATGACACCCCTTCTTTGGAAGAACTCCAATGTGAAGACATCTTCCTGGGCTCTAGAGCAGCAAAGGACCCAGGTGTCCTAGCTTTGCCCCTAGATCCTTCTGCCTAGCTTCCTGATAGATGGTGATTATTATATAATAGACCAACAGGACAGAACTGAGCCAACACTCATTACCCTTTGCCCCAGCTTGGTGCCCGCCCCAGGGCTAGCTCCTACTCTTCCTTCCCACTCACCCTCCCCTTCAAATCCTTTATCCCCAGGGAACTGAAGTCCTTTGCCCACCTCCTTATCCTGAGGGGATACCATTCCAGGTTGTGCCCTTACACACACACACACACACACACACACACACACACACACACACCAGAGTGCCAGGCTGGAAAGAGAGGTTAGGCACTGTGCCAGGTATTGAACTAGGAGCTGTCTACTGAATCAAGGTTTAGTAACCCCTTTCCAGTATTCGTCTACCAGCCTAGCTGACCCCCTCCAATTAGAGCAGGAATGGTAGGGGGGAAGAGCTGGAGGAGAGGGATGGGAGTGAAGTAGGGGGAAGGCGTTGGGGGCAGGAAGTAGGAGGTGGGGGTGTTGCTGAGTAGGGGGGAAGGGACTCTTATCCTGACAGGGCTTCTGCCTTCCCCAACTGGAGGGTTTGGAAAAACTGAACAGGCAGCCAGGGCTGGGCTGGAAATCCTGCAGCCCACCCTCCTGGGGACACAAAGCCAGGGGGAGCCTGAGCTGCTGGGAGGGAGAGTGAGGGGACCTTAAGGGAGGGCAGGGCCCCTGGGAGGACTGGGAGGAAGGGGCAGTCAGCCCCTCAGGATAGGGGGCCCTGAAGCTATCTCCCAGCAATCCAGGAGGCTCTGACTTCCCTTTCCCTCTCCACCCCCAACCTCCCCCCCCCCAACATCGGCATCAGTCTTACAGATTGCAGGCAGACTTAACTCATTCCATACTAGCTTGGTGGATTCCCTAGCAGTTCTGTGGAAAGAGACTAGAGGCATCCCGACTCTCAGACCACCTCCCTCCACTTTTTAACACCTTATTGTCTGGAACTTTGATGCCATAAAGGGGTGGGGGTAATCTTGACTTGAATTCCTGAGAAAAGCTCCCTAACACAGTGCATCTGTGAGAGTAATGAGGCAGTGTCTGCCACTCATCCCTTCTACCCACCCTGCTTAGTCCTGCCTTAGTCCATCCTCACTCCTCAATATCAATCATCCCTTCCCTTCACTGAGCACCTCCCCTGCAATATACCATTAGTTGTTGCAAAGACTGTTCTCAGAGCCAGGAAGATTGGGTTTTGTTGCTCATTATTTAGCATCCCCCCCCCTTCCCAACCACTGATTCCTTAGACTCCCCCTGCTCTGCATCCATACTCCAGCCTATTTATATTCCTCAGGAGGTATGGGCAACAAATACCCCCAACTCTTTTGTTGCCTTAAACAATTTGACCAGACCACTCAGAAAGAATACTTCCTCTCCCCACCTCTAGAAGCCTGTTTTCACCTCTCTCTACTTTCCCTTCCCTGCCACCTTCAACTCCCTCCTGATTAATTTAGTCCCACCTTCTCTGGGAATCTCTCGGCACAGCCCAGGCACAAAGGGGTTAGCTGGGCTGCTTCAGGATGTACCTAGGAGCAGGTGAGGCTCCGCCCATCTTGGCCACCAGGTGTGTTCTTTGGGAAGGGGAGGGATTGGGGAGGGGGTGTTATTTGCACCCCCTGGTGGCTGAATCTGGGCTTGCAGTTGAGAAAGGCTGTTCTGGGGGTAGGCTGAGATAGAGGAAGCTGATCAAATGCAGGGGAAGGAAGAAATCCTGAGCTTTCCCTTCTGCCTGCTGTCCCAGCAGTTCCTCTAGGCGGAAACTTGGCTGTGGGGATTTAGTGGCAGAAACTGGCTTTTCTGCTTAAGGGATCTTCCTCCGAGTAAAACTGCAGGCTGTAGTGGGACTGGGGGGGAAGGTAGGGCTAAATCCAAGGGCTGGCTTTTCCACCCTCTAGATCTGTGACTCTGGGCAACACATTTAACTTTCCCGAGTGTCATTTTTTTCCTCATGTGTAAGATGAGGACAATGTGTTGGAGTGGAGAGAGAATTGGTGTCGGTGTCAGAGTCAGGAAGGCTTGAGTTCAAGGACTGCCTCTGACATCCTGAGCGAGTCACCCCAAAATTCCAAGTGACAAAGAAAATGACAAGCTGAATTGGTAGGGGGAGCTCCCCAACCGGAGGTCTGTACACTGATGAAATCACAGGCTCAATCTCCCCCAAAGAAGAGGATCATAATTATTAATAATTAATTTTATCACAGCACTTAAATATTAATTATAATATTTGATCCCCATCACTGTCTTAATTTTTTTGTGCAACAGATCCCTTTTATCTGGTGAAATCTGGTAGAACCTCTGACACTTTCTCAAAATGCTTGTAAGTGTATGAAATAAAATGCATAAGATTACAAAGGAAATATTATATTAAACAGTTATAAAATATATTTTTAAAAAGTTCTTATACCCCAAGTTAAGAACCCCTGCCTTACAGACACTACTAGAAATGAGTTGAGTCCAAAGCTGATCAAAGGGAGGAAGATCTCAGATGACAATCCATTCTCTCTCTTCTGCCTCTTTACTCCCACACTTCCAAAGGTAGTTAGTTCCTAAACCTTCAGACTTGTTCTCAGTAGAGCCTGGTACATATTCTAGTATAGATACCTGGCTAAATCTCTTTGGATGACATAAATGAAATGGAAGATACCAGCCCTGCCTTAGTGGAGATTTTACAAAATTATCAAGTAAAGCATCAAAGTAAAGTAAAACAAATGCCATTTCTCATGGTTACTTCTGGTGCCACGTTTTATGGAGGACTAAGACAAACTGGATGATGGCCAAGATGGTTAAAAAAAAAAAAAGCCTTGTAAACACCGTATGCGAGGATCTCTTAAAGGAAGTCGGGATGTTTAGCTTGGACAAGAAGAAAATCGGGGAGGTCTTGGTATCAGTCTTCCCGGATCAGAATGTCTTGTGTAGAATTAGATTTGTTCTGTTTGGCCTTAGAAGACATGACCAGGAGTAGCAATCTCAGACAATCATATTTAGGCTCAATTGAGGATATAGATAGCTAGGTGTCACAGTGGTTGAGAGCCAGGCCTGGAGTCAGAAAGTTGTTGTTATGTAGTCATTTTTCAGCAGTGCCCCCGTTTGGGGTTTTCAGGAGGCAGGAAGACCTGAGTTCAAAACTAGTCTCAGACACTTATTGGCTATATCCTCAGGCAAGTCATTGAATCCTGTTTGCCTCAGTTGCCTCATCTGTAAAATGAACTGGAAAAGGAAATGACAAACCACTCTAGCGTCTTTGCCAAGAAAACCCCAAATGGGGTCATGAAGAGTCAGGTGACAACAAGAGAGATATAAGAATCAATTCATGATACAGTGGGAATGAGGACTGGGTCTAGATCCAGAGGAACATTTGTTCCTTACTATCTTAGGAACTTTGTTTAAGCCACCTGATCTCCATATATAGCTTCCTCATATATAAAACGAGAGGGTTGTACTCTTCAGCCTCTGAATTATCCCAAACACTGAGATTTGATGAAATTTGAACACATGCAACTGGACTAATCCTCCCCTTCCCCACTCCAGCAAAGCCTCCTTTCCCCTCAGGTGTCATCACAACTGCATTTTATCTCTCTCTCTCTCTCTCTCTCTCTCTCTGCTATCCTTATCTTATGTTGTATATTACTACCATCTGCATTTCACTCACCTTCCTACTAGATTCCAAATTCCTTGGGGGCAGGAACTGAGTCTCAAATTAACTTCGTACCTTCCCCAGAGCCCAGCAATTGTTAAGCTATTGAATTATTGAGAAAAGGCCCACCTGACCACCTGTCCAGTGACTTTCTTGGCAAAGGTGCTGAAATTTTCTTCTCAGGCTCATTTTACAGATGAGGAAACTGAGGCAAACAGGTTCAATGACTTGCCCAGGGTCACCCAACTAGTAAGTATTGGAGGCTTCCTGACTTCAGGCTTACCACTCTATCCACTTTGCCATTGTTATCCTTGTCTTTCCACTAGACTCATGTAAATGAAGAGAGACACGGCCATTCATGTCATGAGCAGAAGAAACATTGCTCAAAATAATTAAGACAACACCATGAGGTATGGGAGGAAGGTAGGGAGGAAGGACAAGGCAAAACAGTGACTTGTCCTGGGTCACACTGCCAGTAAGTGTCTGAGACAAGACTTGAACCCGAGTTCTAGCTTTGAGGCTATCTCTCTAACTATTGTACCTAGGTACTGATAAAAAAAAAATTTACATTTATAGTATATATTAAAGATATATATATAATATAGCACATATTTATAATCTATGAATATATTCATATATTTACAGTCTGAATATATGCATATATTTATAATCTATAAATAAATTCACATGTTTATAACCTCTCTATATGTAATCTATAGCACTTTAGACTTTATAAAACATTTTCCTCATAACACTGGGAGAAGTAAAATGAAGACTTAATTGAGGGGAGAAAGTCAGTTTTTCTTCCTCCCTGCCTCTACTAAAGGCTTGAGTATTTTTAAAAAATTGTCATTGTCCAAATGATTTTATCATTGTAGGAAATTTTTGTTGCTGTTCAGTCACATCCAACAAGCATTTGGAATTTTCTTAGTAATTATACTGTAATGGTTTGCCTTTTGCTTCCCTAGCTAATTTTCCAGATGAGGAAACTGAGGCAAACAGGGTTAAGGCTAAGTAAGTGAGGCAACTGGATGGATAGAACCCTGGCCCTGGAGTCCAGAAAACAGTTACTAAGTGTTGAAGGCTGGATTTGAACTCAGGTTTTTCTGAAGCCAGGCTTGGTATTCTATTCTCTGTATCACCTAGTCGCCCTTCTGGGAAGCTAATTACTAGAGCAAAAGCCTCCTTGATAACTTCCACAGAGAAACAATTTCACTTTGAAGTCACTAAGTTCTACAGTCAGCATCAGGAGTGAGATTTGACCCAGGGTCTTCCTTCCTCCAATCTGCCATGCAGCTTATCATAGCAGACACAGAATAAATCATTTCAATGGGCTTTAAGGTTTACAAAGTGATTTCCTCACAACAACCCTGACAATGCCTTTCAGAGGCTCTAGCCCAGTGGTTGTCCAAAATGGCGGCTTTATCTGTCCAGCTTTCCCATTTCTATTCAATCCACTGAAATTAATTGCCTTGTCCTTCCTCCCTACACTTTTCTCCCATACCTCATGGTGTTTCTCAATTATTTTGAGCAATGTTTCTTCTTCTGCTCATGACATGAATGGCCATGTCTCTCTTCCTTTACATGAGTCTAGTGGAAGGACACGGATAACAATGGCAAAGTGGATAGAACGGTAAGCCTGAAGTCAGGAAGCCTCCAATACTTACTAGTTGGGTGACCCTGAGCAAGTCATTGAACCTGTTTGCCTTAGTTTCCTCATCTGTAAAATGAGCCTGAGAAGAAAATTGCAGCA
>JAJPUD010022169.1:0-21868 GCA_023553655.1 Myrmecobius fasciatus | reverse complement strand
TCTCTCTCTCTCTCTCTCTCTCTCTCTCTCTCTCTCTCTCTCTTTTTCTCTTTTTTCCCTTCTCCCCCTCTCTGTTTCTCTCTCCTTCTGTCTCCCTCTTTCTCTCTTCTTCCCCTCTTCTCCCCCTCTCTGAATCTATCTTTCTCTCCCTTTGTCTCTATTTCTCCCTCCTTTCCCTTCTTCCCTGTGTCTCTGCTCTTTATCTTGCTCATCCTTTTTTCCTTCCTCCCCCTTTCTCCCCTCCCCCCTCTCTGCCCTCTCCCCTCTCTCCCCTCTCCCTCTCCTCTCTCTTCTCCTCTCTTCTCTTCTCACCATTTCCCGTTCCTCTACACTAACGTATGAATGTTGAATAGATACAAGGATTTGTCCGAGGGGGGAGCCAGTTCCAGCTGTAGGCAAAATGGGGAAAAGTATATCTTATGTTAGCCTAGTGTTTATCCCTTAACTCTCTCCTCTAAGAAAAAAAAATCCTAGAACATTTAGAACCGAGCAGAACTTTAGAACTCGGAACATTGGAACATGGAAGCTGGAGTGACCCTGTGGGGAGGGAGGGCTGGCCAGGGATCTCACAACTCAGAATATGAACATTGTGGCAGGATCTCAGGACATTAAAAACTCCGAGGAAACTTGAGCTACATACAGCCTGCGAGAACTGAAGTCATCTGCTGTAATCCGCCTATTTTGTGGCCATTCACTTGTTTCAGTCCTGTCTGACTGTCCGGAATCCCTTTTGGGGTTTTCTTGGTAAAGCTCCTGTAGCGGTTGCCCATTTCCTTTCCCAGTCCCTTTTACAGATGAGGAAACAGGCAGACAGAGTAAAGGGACTTGCCCAGGGTCACACAGCCAGTAAGTGTTTGGGGCTGCATTTGAACTCGGGTCTTCTTGACTCCAGTGCCAGCATACCAGGGCACCACCTAGCTGCCCCCGACTCAGGCCCAAGGCCAGACATTAAGGCTGGCCACAAACCGAGGGCCAGATGCTGGGATTGCCGGCCCCCCCGACTGTCCCAGTGTGAGGAGCCTACAGACTCGCTGCTGCTTTCTGTGTATGTATCTGACAGCCTCCTAAACCGGGTAGGATGAGTATTTCTCTGTCCATTCTACAGACTGGTAAAGTCACCTTATAAGTTGGAGGCAGAGTGAAGACTTGCTCGCTCCCTTAGCGGCTCCCTAACCAGCGTCCTTCCTTCTCTATCCCTGACCCACAATTCGGCCTGGTCAGGAGTCCTTTGGTCCTGGATCGTCACTGGAACCCAAGGCCCTTTGGAGATGGGGGAGCAGGTGTGGGGGGCAGGGGCAGGAATGGGGCGGCCGAGGGCGGCTTTGGGACTGGAACCCGCCTGTTTTCTCACTTTGACCTCTCCCAGGCCAATTTTCTCCGATTCACTGCCCAGATGTTCTAATTCTTCATGTAAATGGTTATTTAAAATTTCTCAGAGTCCCGTCTGGCATTTAAATCAGCAACAGATTCCGTCCTTTGCCATTGGTGGGGACGATGTGAAAACTGCAGGTTCTGGCTGAAGAATTGTCCCTCTCGCACCAGGTCCAGGGGAGTGACTTGTGGGCAGCCAAGGGACCGCTCTCTGTAGCAGACCATTCTCAGCAGGCCGAGCTGAGGGCAGTGTGCCAGTTAAGTTCCTTGGGGCCTGGGCCTCCTTTTGTATCTCCAGTGCTTAGCCTACGGCCTGGCACATAGTAGGTGCTTAATAAATGCGTATTGATCCATCATCGATCCCCTGCTCTTGACTCCTTTTCGTCTGTGCCCAGAAGCAGCATTAGCTCAGTGCCCAGGTGGTTGCTGAGATGGTCATGTGAGCCAGTGAGGGAGACTGCGGGGGTGGAGGTCATGGGATGGTAGGCCAGGAAGGACATAGTTAAACGGTCACCTTGGGACACTGAGTTGGAGACTTGTGGAATATTTTAACGCAGTTTCTCCCCGCCCTGTGAGAATGGTACTCTAGGTGCATATTATCTCTGTGTTACAGATGGGGAAACTGAGGCTCAGTGACATTGAATCTCTGGCTGATGGTCTCTGCCAAGTCAGAGAGAGGAGTTGGACAGGCTACCCTTTATTCATTCCACTATAGCAGAGGTGTCAAACCCGGGCTGGCACTAAAGCAGGGGACAGAGGTCTTGTGAATGTGCGGGTTTTAAAGCCAGGATGTCCTTGAAGGGAGAGAACAGATGGCCCCCTGTTCTATCCATGCTTACCAGTCCTCTGCTCAAGGGGAAGGGAGCCGAGGCTGTGGAAGGAAGGGCCAAGATGCGAGAGCAGGAAGGAACCTCCCCCATTTTATTAGTGGGGAAACTGAGGCCCAGAAAACGCAGATGACCCTTGGAGATTCTGGCAAACTGCACTGGCAAAGTTGGGGATCGAATCTCGGTCTCCTCGATCCGGGGTTCAAGGCATGAGCTCAGATTCCCTTTTTGGGCTTGTTTCCCTGCTGTGGTTCTCCTAACCCCAAACTTCAACCCTACCTCGGTTGTTTTTTTCTTCTCCAGCCCTGCCCCCATCTTCCTTCACAGCTTCATTCATTCATTCAGTGTTATATGCGGTACACTTTGTCCTTCACACCTTCATTCATTCATTCAGTGTTATAATCTGTATACTTTGTCCTTCATACCTTCATTCATTCATTCAGTGTTATATGTGGTATACTTTGTCCTTCACAGCTTCATTCATTCATTCATTCATTCAGTGTTATAGTCTGTATACTTTGTCCTTCACAGCTTCATTCATTCATTCAGTGTTACATGCAGTACACTTTGTCCTTCACAGCTTCATTCATTCATTCAGTATTATATGCAGTACACTTTGTCCTTCACACCTTCATTCATTCATTCATTCACTGTTATATTTGGTATACTTTGTCACATGTTGTAAGAGAGGAATCAAGATGAGGGCCCCTGGCAATCCTTGTAACCTTGGTGGCAGTCATGGTATGTAGCCAGAGAAAATAGAAATAGAAATATAATTGAAATACACAGAAATATAAATATAGACTGAGATAGAAGAAATACCGGAGAATATAAAGAGCTTTAACTATTACTACAAAAGATAAGATTGAATATCACTTCTATTTTATTTTACTTGATAAATAGTATTTTATTTTTTCCAATTACATGTAAAGATAGCTTTCAACATTCATTTTTTCTTCCTTCCTCTCTTGCCTTCCCTTCCCCAAGACTATAAGCAATCTGATCTAAGATTATATGTGTACAATCATGTTTAACATATTTCCACATTAGTCATCTTGAGAAAGAAGACAGAACAAAAGGGAAAAACCTAAAAAAAGTGAAAAGAGTGTGTGTGCATCAATCTGCTTTTAGACTTCACAGTTCTTTCTCTGGATGTGGATGGTGTTTCTCATCATGAGTCTTTTGGAACTGACTCAGATCATGCATTGCTGAGTAGAGCTGGATCTATCATAGTTGATCATCTCACATGCTACTTTTACTGTGTACAATATTCTCCCGGTTCTGCTCTTTTCACTCAGCATCAGTTCATGTAAATCTATTCAGGTTTTTCTGACTATTCCTGCTCATCATTTCTTATGGGACAATCATATTGCATTACTTACATTCTGTTTTTTATTTTATTTTATTTGCAAAACATATGTATGGGTAATTCTTCAACATTAATCCTTACAAAGCTTTCTGTTACAGATTCCCCCCCCTACTCCCCACCCCTCCCCTAGATGGCAGGATATCCACTACATGTTAATTATGTTAAAATATTGGCAAATCGAATATATGTATACATATTTCCAAACTTATCATTGTTGTGTAAGAAAAATCGTATCTATGCAGAAAACATATCAGAGAAAGGAAACACAATGTAAGCAAACATCAATTGAGAGTATGAGAATGTTACGTTGTGGTCCATATTTCATATCCCTCTCTCTGGGTGTATATGGCTTTCTTCACTGAACAATTGGAACTGGTTTGAGACAATTCTTTGTTGCAGAGAGCCATGTCCATCAGAATTGATCGTCATATAGTACTGTTGTTGCCGTGTATAATGATCTCCTGGTTCTGCTCGTTTCACTCAGCATCAGTTCATGCAAATCTCTCCAAGCCTCTCTGAAATCGTCCTGCTGGTCGTTCATTACTTACATTCTTATACAACAACTGGTTCAGCCTTTCCCTAATTGATGGGCATCCTCTCAATTTCCTATAAATATTTTTTTGAACTGGATCCTTTCCCCTTGTTCATGATCATTTTGGGATACAGACCTAGTATTGCTAGATCAACGGATATGTGCAATTGGATTGCCCTTTGGGCATAAGGAAATATTGTTTTTAGCTTGTGTGTGTGTATGTATTTGTGTATGTGTATATTTTTATATATCCACATTTCTATCTATCAGGAAAGAAAGGCTTTCAAGAAAGTTGGGATTGCAACAAAAGTTGTGATGGGGGCTACGGAAAGGGAAAGGGGAAAGAAGTTTGTGGGGTAGACAATCATGTTTGGAGGTGGGAGATTCTGGTGGGTGTATGGGGTTGGTAAATAGAATATGAAAATTATGAAACTTTGGGACTGTGAGTTTAAAGCAGGAAATCTGGGCTGTTTCCAGATTGTGAAAGGCTTTGCCTGTTCTGTTGTTTCCCCCATTGGAATTTAAGCTAATGAAGTCTGGGGCTGTGTTTTTGCTTTTCTCTGTAGTTTCTCCCCTCAGTATGGTGCCTAGCATGCAGCAGGTCCTTAATAAATGCTTATTGACTGATTAGGCAGTGATTGCATGTTCTTGAGCAGGATAGCAATTTGCTAAGCCATGTCCAGGAAGGTCTTTCAGCATGAAGGATGCCAGGGATCATCCTAGGCCAGTGGCATTAAACTCATAGAATCCCCACGAGTTGCTTATTGATCACATTTTAAAACGATCTATTTATTTTGTTAAATATTTCCCAGTTGCATTTGCTGCTTTCCAGGTGCTCTAGGCCACAGTACATCACTGGGGCAGTCCATTCTCCACACCCCCAACCAGTGATCCTGGAGTAAGAGCAGAAGGGGAGCTTAGTGACCCCCTGTCGTAGATGAGGAAAGTGAGCAGTCCTGAGGAGGGGACTGGCTGGTCCAGGGCACACACCCAGTAGGATTAGAACTCAGGTGCTGGTAACTCCAAGGCAAAGGCTCTGCCCTGATGTCCTGGGAGCATTGGTAGTGATGGGGAAATCCCTCCTTCCCATCTCCAGAGCTGGAATCCTGTGACTTTTTCAGCTGACTCTTCTCCCCTTGGGTAACTTCCCTCTTAGGAAGTTTTCCCCTTACGGGGAGTGGAAATGGGCTCAGCTGGTTGCAGTGTGTGCCTGGGGCAGGCAGCCGGCCAGTGCCTGAGAAGTGCTCCCTCGCCCTCCTCAGAGCCTGTGCAACGAGCCCTCTGTCTTTTCTTACAGGTGACCCGGGTTCCGGTGGAGAGCTGCGAGCAGTATAGCACCTGTGAGCTGTGCCTGGGATCCCGGGATCCCCACTGCGGATGGTGTGTCCTTCATAACATGTGAGTCTCTACTCATTGAGTGGGTGGGAAGGATATTTTATTTTATATTTCCTTTTATATTTATATTTTATATATTTTACACACACACACACACACACACACACACACACACACACACACACATATACTCTAAGGCTAGCCATGTCTCTGTCTTGGTTCTCATCCCAGAACTTCGGGTAGCTCCCTCCCTCACCTCCTTGTTCAGGTATCCCTTTGGGGAAAATACTAGTTGAGGAATTTGGGGTGGCCAGTGCCCACATGAGGAAGACCGGGCTCCTAGAATGAGCTGTAGAGATGGGGGCCCGGAGGTTCTCTGGGTAATCTTGGACAAGTGACTTATTTTCCCCATTTGTAAGAGGGTTAGGCTCTGTGATTAGTCCCATCCCCTTGCAGTTCTAATATTCTGTCAGTCAAGATTCTCAAGCTGCAGTGAAACGTGTGTTATCCCAGCTTGGGCCCGGGGAGAGCTTAATTAACTTGGACCCGCTCTTGGCTCTCCCACGGTTAGGCCGGGGCAGCCACTGGGGGGACGCGGCCTGTCGGCCAGAGAGCAGGTCGCCGGCCCCCAGGAGAAAGGCTGCTGCTGATTGCCAGGGCCCCAGAAAGCTCCAGGATTTGTTTATTACTGTTATCTATTCTTACATTTTTGGCTCCTTTACAGAGCTTAAATATCCTCTGTTAATGAAGTAACATAATCAGAAACCAAATGGAGGGGAGGACCCTGAGATTTGCCTGTGGGATGGAAGAGCAACTGTCGTTCTCTTCCACTTTCTTCTTGGCCTCCTCCCTTGGAAGAACTTGCATGGGGGGAAGGCCCTGCAAGTATCCTTTTTTTTAATTTTTAATTTTGTTTCAGAATAGCTTTTTTCTTGTCAGAACACACACAAAGTAGTTTTCAGCTTTGCCCTTCTGTGGAAGCATTTTTACCCTCCTGAGCCCCAAAGCCTGGGCCCCTCATGTCAGCTTGTGCCTCCCAGAGTTCCCTGTTCAGATTCCAGATGACTGTGGAAGGGAGGATTATGAACTATTCTCAGCCACCATGGTAGCCCTGACTGAAAGTTCTACAGCGTTAGAGAGACATGGATAGCAGCAGAGGCCCCTGCTCTTGCCACTCCTGAAGGGCCCACGGTGTCATCTGGGGCACATCAGTCCCTTCTCTGGGCTCCAATATTTCTTCCATGAACTAGAACAGGATTGGAGTGATCAGGAGGCCCGCCCTGGCGGCTTAGTCATGAGGAAGCCCCCAGGGGCAGGGACCTGGCCACCCTCATGTAGCTCCTTGGTGGCTCTGCCTGGGCCGGAAGCCAGTCCAATGCTCCTTCTTCACCATCATTCACCCCCCCCCAAGACAAAGCAGCCACCCCGGAGCGGGGGCCACTGTCCCTTCCTTGTTCCCTGGGCCGAGCAGCGGCTATCAGGAGGTGAGGGCCGTCCTGTTAGATGGACCCCCCCCCATGGAGCTGGGGACCGGACCAGCAGCCCTGCGCCTGCCTTCCTTGTAGCCCCGAATGTGTCAGACACTTGGATTGGGGGGTCACTGCTATTGTAGGGAACAAATTGGTTGAGATGGGGAGTGGGGGATGCTCTGGGGCCCATGGGGGGGGTGCTTCGGGGCCTGCAGGGCAGTCGGCTGGGAGGGATGCTCCGGGGCCATGGGGAGCACTCTGGGGCCCGCGGGGGGGCGCTCTGGGGTAGGGGGTGCTCCGGGCCCATGGGGGGGCACTCCAGGGCCCTCGGGGGGGCGCTCTGGGGCAGGGGGTGCTCCAGGCCCGTGGGGGGGGCGCTCTGGGGCCATGGGGGGCATTCCGGGGCCCACAGTGGGGGCACTCTGGGGCCGTGGGGGGGCACTCCGGGCCCCCAGGGGGGTGCTCTGGGGCGAGGGACGCTCCAGGGCCTGCGGGGCAGTCGGCAGGGAGGGAGTCTTGCTTCTGCCTTTGTGTCCAAGGCCGAGCACAGTAGGTGCTTACTGAGGGAATGACTGGGAGGGCTGGAACGTACCCAGAATGTACAAGGTCTTGAATGCTTGGGAGAGGAGGGAAACTCTGCGAAAGGCGCCGGCATGTTGGTGACGGTGTCCGTCCTTCCCGCCAGCTGCTCCCGGAAGGATCGCTGTGAGCGGGCCGACGAGCCCCAGCGCTTTGCTTCTGACCTGCTGCAGTGTGTGCAGCTCACCGTTCGGCCCAAGAACATCTCGGTCACCATGTCTGAGGTCCCGGTACGTCCCGCCGCTCCAAGCTTTCTGCGCGGTCGGGTGGGAGGCTCCTTGGCTCTCTGTGCACTCATCCCCCTTCTCCCTCCCTCCCTGTCTCCCCCCTGGCCGTGCAGCTCGTCCTGCAAGCCTGGAATGTCCCTGACCTCTCGGCGGGAGTCAACTGCTCCTTTGAAGACTTCACGGAGTCAGAGAGCCGCATTGAGGATGGGAAGATCTACTGCCGGTCCCCCTCCTCCAAGGACGTCGTGCCCATCACTCGGGGGCAGGGTGAGTAGGCCCGAACCCCCCTTCCGTTCCTGGGTCACCTGATTCCCCCGAACAAAGCTGTGTCGTGGAGGGTGTGGTGTTTGGGGCCAGGAATCCTGGATTTGGATTTAGCATGAGATTGGTGCCTCAGTGTCCACATCTGCAAAATGGGGCATGGGAATGGAGTGGGGCCGGACCGGGCATGCATTCATTAGGCGCCCCTTTGGGTTTGTTGGCTGATGTTTTTGGAGACTGGCTCTTGGGAAGAGCCCATGATGGGCCCCACGGGCCAAGGGGAGACGTCCCCAGTCTCTCTGTTGGGGGCCATGGTTTACAAAACCTCAGAGTCGGAAGGAGAGAATTGGACCCAAGGGATGATACTTTTTATCGCTCTGGCTCATCGGGAAGGAGTTGGGGGGAGGAAGGAGACCAGGCAAGGGGCCGTTTTTCAGAGGCTCCAAAAGGCTTATTGCTAGAACCCCAAAGGAGTCCCAGGCTCAGAGTCAGTCTTAGAAACGTCATGAGAACCGGGGGAACAGCAAGGTCGGGAGGGCCGCTGAGCACCGGTCACGCTCCTCTCTGACCGGCTTTTCTCCCCGCCTGGCACATCTGCATGGAATCAGGACTGCCGTTTCCCAAGGACCTCCTCCTCCTCCTTCCCCCACCCCCAGCTTGGCTTGTTCCTGCATTCTGTCCCACATCCCGTGTCTGTGACGTCACTGGTGCTGATTGGGCTTCTCTGAGACCCCTGACCTCCGCCGGCGAAGGGCCTGGGGCCCAAACACATGACTCTCCTCCCCCTCCCCCCGCGGGCCCTGGAAGCCCAGGCGGAGGCCCTGGGGTGGGCGGTGGCAGGGGCAAGTCAGCATCCGATTAATATTGGAGCAGAGGCCCTTAGTGAATGGCCGCAGTGTGTTCTGGGGGCATGAGCTGGCTCGGGGGCCTGATGGCACTTGTCCTGTACGGCCTGAGTCACTCTCGGGAGCCTTCCGTGTTCCTCGGGCACCCCCGCTTCTCCCTCTGTCGGCCCGGGGCTTTCCTGGGGCTGCACACAGTGTTTATTTTCCTTTCCAATCCTGGCTCCCATGGGGAGCATTTGAACTCGTGTTTACTGAGTTCCTTCGAAGACCCCGGGTCAGAGGATGCCGAGTGGGAGTGTCGGGGCTTGGGAGGTTAGGCCGGCGGGGGAGCTGACCGGAACACGGGCCGGAGCCCAAGCAGATGCTGGGCCCCGGGGCTCTGCAAGGGAGACCGGAGCAGCTCTCTCCAGGTCCCCGAAGAGCTGGCTGACTCGTTGTGGGGACCAGAGTCACCCACAAGAAAATGCCGGAGAAGGGTCCCCAGAGGGAAGAATGAAATGCTGGGCTTGTGCATCCAACAGGGAGTTCGGAGAAAAGGGAAATCACTGTGGGCAGGAGTAACAATGATAATAAAGAAGTAGCTGCCCTTTGGTTGAGCCAGGGTGGCTGAGACACAGAGGGAGCAGGTCCTCGGAGGGAGGCGAACCTGCTCTCCCAGGCTCCGTGGGCTCTCAGACACAGGGCCCGTGGGCAGGGCCAGGGAGCGGCTTCCTGCCCCAACAGCTCCTAACCTTTCTGCCCTCGTGGACTCCCTCGGGCAGCATGTTCTCAGAAGAATGTTTTTAAATGCATAAAATTAAATTTATAGGGTTACAAAGAAAGCCAATTATACCCAAACAGTTATCAAAAGGCTGCTTTTTTTTAAACCATCCTTTCCTACCCTGATGAAGTTAGAAAAATGCCTTCACATAGTAGTAGCTCCTTGGGGTCTCCAGATGGCCTTGGGATGAGAAGGTTGTAGAGGCCTTATTCTCCCAATGGGATAGATGAGGAAGGGAGTGAAATGCCCTGCCTAGGGTGCTGAGGCTGCTCAGCAGAGATCCCGCGCTGCTTCTGAGCAGGAAGAGGAGGCTTGGAGAGAACCTGGGTCTGCTAACGTAAGGGCCTGAGGAGGCTGCCGTATGGGAAAGAAAAACTTCACAATTCGATATTTTCCTTCTCATATGGAGAAGAAAAGTCAGGGATCGGGTGGGGTGCAGCTCTGATCTCTGCTGATGTTAAAAGCCTCCATTCTCCAGCGTCCCAAGAGCTGGCAGGGCACCCAGCTGACATTCAGCCCCTACTTAGAGCACAGGGCTGGGAGTCCAGAGACCCGGCCCTGCCACAGAGCTCCCGGGTGATCTGAGGCATGTTTCTCATCCCTCTGGGTTTCAGCTGCTCCATCTGTAAATGCAGAGATCCGATCCAGATGACCCCAGATGTGCTGGTGCTGGCCCTGGTTCTAGACCCGCGGATCTGGGCCGGGAGCTCGTTCCGGACCCCAGGCCCTCTCCTCCTTATCTTCCATACACTCACACATTTCTTCCTTATTTCTCTTGAAGGAGACAAGAGGGTTGTGAAGCTCTACCTGAAGTCCAAGGAGACGGGAAAGAAGTTTGCGTCTGTGGATTTTGTCTTTTACAACTGCAGCGTCCACCAGTCGTAAGTAACCGGCAGCCCCGGGGTTGGGAGGTTCTGCCCGTGGGAGGTGTTCTGTAGAGTCCTTCTCTGGAGAGGCCCTGAGCTGGGTCAGCACGGGGTCCTCAGCAAGGGCTGTGTGTCTGCAAGCAGCCCATCTACTTCTGGACCCATGTGGGAGAAGCTGTCCCATGCGGGTGTGAAGGGCTGGTCTGTGGCCGGTGTGAGGGGCTGGTCTGTGGCCGGTGTGAGGGGCTTCTCTGCAGCTGGTGTTAGGGACAGTGGTCAGTGTGAGGGCCTGGTCTGGTGAAGTTAGCAGCTGGTCTGAAGTTAGCCTTAGGGGCTGCTCTGAAGCCAGGGTTAGGAGTCAGGTTGTGACAGAAGTTAGGAGTTAGGCTGTAACCAAGGAATAAAGCAAAACCACCTGATTCCCAAGGGTAGGAAGCCTGTCCCTGGCTCCCCTGGCCCAAGGTCTGACCACTGAGCTTCACGGCCAGAGGAGGGGCCGGCCCCCTTTGGGGTGTGTGGGGGGAGGCAGAGCAGAGGAGGGCCTGGAACAAGGAGGTCAAGCTGAGTTCTGGAGGCCGGGCCTTCCGGCAGGGTGCAGTCTTGGAGCTAACCCAGCACTTGGGAACCTCTGTTTCCTTATCTAGGAATCAGTCTCTCCCCTCTCTGGGCTGAATGAATTAAATGCTTTGCAGTCCTTTAAAAGAAAACTGCCAAAGAAACGCCCTTGGTCTTGCTCCAGAGCCCCCTTGCTCTCCATCCCTCTCGGTATCTTGCCTCCTGACCCTGGGCAATCTGGCAGCGCTGCTTGTGACTCATTCTTGAGAATTGAAGGACCCTTCTCCAGGGCCTTCCTCCTCTTCTTATTGCTTAGTCACGCCTGACTCTTCATGACCCCTCTTGGGGTTTTCTGGCCAAAGATTCTGGGGTGCTTTGCCATTTCCTACTCAGCTCATTTTACAGATAAGGAAACTGAGGTAAACAGGGTGAAATGGCTTGCTCAGGATCACAGTGAGGAAGAATCTGAGGCTGGATTTGAGCTTAGGAAGATGAGTTTTTCTGATTTCACCACCAGCTGCCTGAGCCTTCCTCTTCCTTGTTAATAATCTTCCAAAACTGAGCCCAGGTCTGATGAGGGAGACTTGGCTGGGCTTAGGAAGCTAGGATGGGGGCTCTCTTGGTGCCAGGTCCCTTGTGTTATGGCTGGGGAGGGGGGTAAGGGTGCAAGTTTTCTCCTATCTTTTTTGGGGGGAGTCTGAGGAATTGGAGGTTTGCTACTCAGTTTCCCAGAAGCCTGGGTCCTAGAGCTCGGGTGCTTGTCCTGATAATTCTAAGGGATTATGGAGTTACAGGATTAGGAAATCATGATGTCATAGCATCGATCTGGGGCTCCATTATTACAGAGGAGGAAGTTGCAAGTTGGAGAGATGAAGTGACTTAATAATCATAATGATTATGTAATATATTGGAATTTGCAAAGTGCTTTATAAATACTACAGGTGGGTGCTGCCTGAGGCTGTTATTTGAATTCAGGCCTTCCTGACTCCAGGCCCGGCTCTGTCGCTGTGCTACCTATTTCCCTCCGAGTCCCATGGGGCCGGGCCTTTGAAGCCATGACTTTCTCGTTTTTCTGAGCCAGTTGCCTCGGGTCCGGGCTGTGGATGCTCTCCAGCTTTGAGTCACCTAAGCCTGCTGAGACCAGTGCAGGGCAGGAAGGGGATCTGAGATGTGGGAGAAGGAAAGAAATTCTCATTTTAGGGAAGGAAGGCACGGTGGTCCAGGTGAGTGGCTGGTAATGTGCACAGTGTGGAGGTGAGAGTCCCACTTGGTGGCCACCCCCAGGCCAGACCATTTCCCCCCAAGCCCGGCCGGTCCCCGCCCCTTGGACCTCTTTCCCCAAAGCCCCCGGCTCTGCTGGCTGTCATTCCCTTCCTCCGTCTGACATCCCCCACCTCTCCAAGGAAAGGCCGGAGGTTTCTCAGGGGGCCGGGATCAGCTTTTATAACCAATCACAAGGCGTTTGAGCCTTAGAGTGTTTCTGTTGGTGTTCCAGTAGTCAGCATGCATGTTGTTTTCCGGCCTGGCTTACCTGACTCTGCGTCACTTCTCCCAAGTAGTTCTGTGTCTCACACAGCCTTTTGTGTGAGGATCTTTCAACAAATGAGGTCACGTAAACAGGTTATAAAATGGACCATCTCCAGGAGCAGCCCAAAGCCCAGCCTGCCTGTGGCAGCAGGCCCTGCCATCGCCCACCAATAGCCCCCTGCCTCTCAGGAAAATGACCCAGCACCCCCGCACCTGCTGTGCCCAGGGGACGCCACTGACTTCTGGAAACTGGCCATTGCCATGCCAGCAAAGACAGCGGCCTTCGTGGAACCAGACCAAACGACACTGGTTTGGGGGAAGGGCTAAGCCCAGGATGGACCTGGAGGAGGAGGCAACCTGTGATAGGAGGGACGGTCAGGGCCTGAGGAGACACAGAGCAGGAGGATGGACAAGGGGCATGACCCTTCGGGGCCAATCTCGCCACTTCCTTCCTTAGCCCCTCTGAGCTCACCTTTAAAAGGAGGCGGTTGGACGAGCTGACCGCCGCCGTGCCCCCAAGCTCTTACTCTGTGAGGCAATGTTCCATTCAGGGAACAAGGACTGAACTGGCATGGGTGGAATGAGATGTTGGCAAAGGCAAAAAGGGAGGTGAAGAGGCAGAGCCAGCTCGGGGACGGCTGTGAAGGCCCAGCCAAGCTTAGGCTGCTCCGGCAGCCCGGGGAAGACAGGATGAATTCTTCCGAGCCTTTCCCCGTCTCTCGCGTCTTGCCTGTACATGAGGAAGAGAATCGTCGGGAAGCAGGTGCCTCTCAACCTGACTTCTGCTTTGAGCCTGCGCTTTTCTGCCTCTGGCCCCATTACTGCTTGCTTTGTTAGAAGAGCACCTTGTGCAAAAAGGCAAAAAGGGGGTCTCAGAAAACTCTGAAACTCAGGGACTTTTAGGTCTTCCATGAGGCTGCAGAAGGGAGACAGGTTCTGGAGGTTAGATCAGGGGTCCTCCGCACTTGGCTTGAGGGTCAAGGGGAAAGCCTCGTGCCAGCTTGGGTGTTATGGGCAGCATTTTCCCACAAGGGCCACTGCCTAAACTCCTCTGCCTCAGCCTCCTACACCAGGAAGCCGCTTCTGGTTTCTGAACATCTCCTCTGCTTTCCTACAAGGCGTGGGTGTCAGCTGGCTTTGGCTTATAGTCAGTGGAAGTAGGAGGAGGTGAAGTTTCCCTCCAGGTGTCTCCCCAGAGATCCCCAGAAGCAGCTTCAGAATAGCTTTGGGACTCCTAAGTCCCCAGCTCACCTGCCTCTCCTTTCACACAGCCAAAAGGGACCAAGTCTGATCTTACTCTTCTGCCAGTGGGCATCTCTTTACATCCCGAATACTGTGTGTCCTTCCAGGCAACAATTCCTTCCTTACTGAGCTCCCAGAAAATCTCATTCTGAATTTCCATAACCCTTTTCTCCAGTCTGTGTGTCCGTTCCTTTGTCATTTAAACAAAACTTACATTATTACATTATTATTACATTATAAAGAAAACTTGGCTTAAATGGATGTCTTAGTCTGGGAGACCATTTAGCCCTGGAGTTGGGAAATCTGGATTTAGGTCCCGGCCTCAGTGCTTCTTGCTGTGACTCTTGGAAGAATTACTTAGCTCTCTTGAGCTGCATTTCCTCAGTCTATTAGATTCAGGATGCTTGCACTTCCTTGTTGTGAGGAGAGAACTTTGTAAAACAGAACCTTGGGGTTGGAGGGAGCTCAGAGGCCCTTGGATGGCTCCTTCTACCGATCCAGTGAGCATTCAGCCTCAACTTGGAGAGCTTGACAAAGGGGAATCCATCGATTGCTGAGGTTGCCTATCTCCAAGAGCTGTAGAAATATTCTTTTTCTCTTTGTCCTTGCCCTCCTTTTCTTCCTTCTTTCTCTACCTCTTGCTCTTTCTTTTCCTCATCTTCTTTTCCTTAACTCTTATCTTTTCTCCTTTTCATCTTCTACTTCTATTCCCTCCTTTTTCTTTCACTTCTTCCTTTTTTCTCCCTATCCTTTTCTACTTTTCCTCTTTGCCTTTCTTTCTTCTTTCAGCCTCTCCTCCCTCTTCCTCTTCCCTCCCTCCCTCCCTCTCTCCCTTCTTCCCTCCCTGCATCCTTCCCTCTCTCCCTCCCTCCCTTTCTCCTTCCCTACTTTTCTCCCTTCCTCCCTCCTTCCCTCCCTTTCTTTTCCCCTCCTTGCCCTTGTCTTCCTCCCCCCATTCAGTTTCCCTGCCCTTCCCTTTCTTCCTCTTCCTCTTCCTTTAACCTCTTCTTTCTTCTTTCTTTCTCCTTCCTCTCTCCTCCATAATCACACTGTTTTCTTTATTCTCTCCCAGGCTAAATCACATCTCTGCAAGTATCATTTTTTCTCTTCCCTAGCATCTAGCCAGCACTGGTCCCTAGCTGAATAACTTGGAATGAGGCATGTCTGGGCTCCGTTTACCACATCTGTTAAGTGCCGGGGCCGGACGGAGGCAATTGGAGGTCCCTTTGCTGCTCCTCTGAGCTTCTGCTCTGGGGCAGTCTGTGCTGAGCACCTGAGGGGTATAGGTAATGAATACTGGAGGAGGCCAGGTGAGGGAGGGAGGCTGGGCCCACATAGGGATGCTTGATAACTGCTCCCTCCAGCCCAGTGGGCTGTCTCCATGCCAAAATAGCCTTTCTTCCCCCTGTTGTCTTTTCAATAAACTTGCTATTGATAGAGTTTTCTCAGTTTGAAGCAGAGTATCAGTTACATCTTTGGAAAGTTTTGGGCAGATGAGGCTGAGGAGTTTCCTGAAGATTGTGTCTATTTGCGTGGGATCACATACACAAACCAGGGAGTGTCACAGATGGGCAGGATATATTCCTTATTCTGAACTGGGTACAACCTCTGATTCTGAATTTCCAGTGATTGAAACTGAGTTGTGCTCCTCCCGGGTCCCTTACAGGGACATCAGCCAGACCCAGAGGGGCTCACCCCTAGAACTGTAAATTCTTATCATTGAAAAGGGCCCCAGACTTAGTCCCCGAGCAGGGGATTCTCTTGGACCCTCACCCTGATGGAGGCTCATCCAGCCTCCAGTTCCACACTGTTTCTGCCTCCTGTGACAGTGATCGTTGTGACAAGAGCCTCGTTTTACCTTCCTTGAGCCGGTGTCTGCCTGCCTTTGACACCTCAGTTCCTGTTTTGGCCTGGACTGCTCCAGGGACCTCCAGTCTGTCAGCTTTCCTCCCATCGTGGGCAGCCGTCCCCTCAGAGCCATCTGCAGCATCCAAAGTGGGAAGAGACTGTCCTTGATTCCCCGCTCTCTGGGTGGGGGCTGGTGGGGTGCTTTTCCAAGGTTCTGTTGTCATTGCTTCTGCAGCTGACGTCACTGGCTGCTTATTTTGGTTCTTTTTCCTTCCCTTGACATCACTTGACTTTCAGCATTTCCTTACATTACTCATTGCTCATATGTCTGATCTCTTTCCCTGTGCTCTTCTTGGGGAGGGAGAAGAGCAGATTATTTAATCAGCAGGCATTTATTAAGCACCTACAGTATGCCGGGGTTTTGTAGCTTTAACTGATTGATTAACACCTAGGCAAAGCAGGGAGTTCTGACCATAACCTTGTTGGAGTGGGCAGGTATGCTCTCTGTGCTGGTCTGGGGCTTCCTGATCCTACACCTGTTCTCAACTGTCTCATCAGGGATGGACCGTCAGCAACAGACCCTGCAAGATTGTTGGAAAGGAAATTGCATTATTGTGTCTCTTTTTTATGTCTCTTTCCTCTTCTAGACTTGGCTTTCCTCATCTTATAGAATGAAGAGGTCAGGCTATGTTCCCCCAGGATGCTTCTTGATGTCCTGTGTCAGGAGAGCTATTGTTTCAGGGGCTAGCAGGAGACATAGAGGCTTGGATGGCCTGTCCATTGGGGGTTGAAAAGGGGAAGGGTCTGCAGACTGCCAGGTGAGAAGTGAAGGCGTGCCCAGAGCTGGGGAGAGACAGATCATAATTGAGAATAAGAAAAAAAGCTCTGTCTAAACATGAGAACTTCCCAGCAATGGCTTTAAGGGACTTCCTGAGGAGGTCATGAACTCCACATCTGGAGGTGTTCCAGCTGTTACCTTGTGGGACCAACTCTGTGTGAGCTATGCTGAAGAAAAGTCTTAATGTTGGGGGGAGGCAGTGCTGAGTGATCTCTGAGTCCCTAAGTGACCTTCCAGCTCTAAGAAGCAATTAGTAACAGTCAAGTGTTGGTTCTATCCAGATGAAAAATGGAATTTTTTCTGTTCTCAAGGTGGTTGCACTGTACTGTGGGAGAAAATATGCAAATCATAGGTATATACAGAGTAAATACAAGAGAATCACTCGAGGGCATGTGTCGGGCCTCAGACACTTTCTGTTTTACTAGGGAGGAGTGCAAGACTCAATTTCCTCATCTGGAAAGTGAGAAGGTCCAACTAGATGGTTCTGTCCATCCCTCTGCCTTTCATCCTATAATCAGAAAGGCTTTATGTGTAAGGGGGTGATTGAGTTTTGCCTGGAGGCACCCTGCGGGGATAGAGGGAAGGAGGGTGTGAATTCTAGTCAGTGCAAACAAAGGCTTGAAGATGGGGATGGGATGTGTGAAGGGCAGAGCGGAGGCCATTGGTGCTGGACCACAAGGTTTCAGGATGGGGAGGGAGCTATAGAAGGCCTGAAGAGAGGTGGAGGTAGGTCCAAGGGAAGGATGCTGAGCAGCAAATCACATTCTAAGCCTCAGATACATTCTGAAAATGAGCTGGACCAGAGCCTGAAGTGTGACTGTTGGTCACTGGTTGTCTGTTATTTTCTGCTCTGGGTTTAAGTAGCCTTTTGGTTGGGGATGGATAATAGCTCAAAGGGGTTCCTGATCAAGGCACAGCCATCAGTCTTTTGGGAGCCAAAATGGGGGAACCCAGGGGTTCCCTTTGAGCTAATTATGTGGTATGTCCTGGGGGTTCCCTTTGGGAATGAAGGGCTTTGGAAAAATTGTAATGAGCAGGAACTGCAGAGAGAAACATCTCCTCACCAGTTCCAATGATCTTGTGATGAAGAGAGCCATATACATTCAGAGAGAGGACTATGGGGACTGAGTGGGAATTACAACATAGTATTTTTACTCTTTTTGTTACTGTTGGTTTGCATTTTGTTTTCTCATTTTTTTCCATTTTGATCTGATTTTTCTTGCACAGCAAAATAATTGTATAAATATGTATACATATATTGGATTTAACATATATTTTATTTGTTTGTTCATTCATTCATTCATTCATTTATTCATTCATTTATTTATTTATTTGCTGGGGCAATTGGGGTTAAGTGACTTGCCCAGGGTCACACAGCTAGGAAGTATTAAGTGTCTGAGATCAGATTTGAACTCAGATCCTCCTGACTTCAGGGCTGGTGCTCTATTCACTGCCCCACCTAGCTGCTCCTAACTTACATGTATTGGATTACTTGCCATTTAGGGGAGGGGGTAAGGGAAAAGAGAGGAAATTTGGAACACAAGGTTTTACAAGAGTCAGTGTTGAAAAATTATCCATGCATATATTTTGAAAATAAAAAACCTTAATTTAAAAAAAAGAAAAAGAAAAGAAACCTCCTCAGACTCACTGGGCAGGGGGATACATCAGTGACCCAGGCCCTTGGACTCTCAGAAATTCAGCATCTCCAGGTATCTTCAGGCAGCCACAGGCTTTTCACAAAAGTCTCAGTTCAAGTCCGTGCAAGAAGCATGACTCAGGCCATGTTCTGAGAGTCAATTTGTTCCAGTCACAGGAGGGAAAGGAGGGTACATGGGAGAAGAATAGGCACAGGGGTGACAAAGAGCCTGTGGTTTGGGACATGAGGACACACCTGACTGGGACTGAAAAGCATGGAGGAGCGGTGGAGATTAGGTAGGAGAAATGGAATCATAGGTCTTCAAAATAGAAAGGACTTTAAAATAACTTAGGGCAAGATGGGAGAAGCCCATGAATGGAGTTTAGACTTGATCTACTATGTATGGGGAAGGTAATATAGGGACATGACAGAGATGTGTTTTAAGAAAATTTATCAGGCATTGAGGACAGGAATAAGCATTTATTTATATAGTACCTACTGTGTTCCTGACACTGTGTTAAGAACTTTAAAGTGTAATTTCATTTACCTCTCATCCCAACCCTACTATTAGCCCCATTTTAAAGTTGAGGAAGTTGAGGTAAACAGAAATTCTGATTTGCCCAAGGATTTTAACTCAGGTTTTCCTAGAGCTCTGTCCACTGTAGCTGCCTCATAGATAGTAGATGTAGAAAGAATTAGGGGGGGAAGGAACAGAAGCTCTGGTAGTAATCCAGCCATGGGGGTTGAGGTTCTAGATTTTTTTAGTATTGATCACCTTGGTTCCTGATATTCCAGATTCCCATTTTACTTGTTAGGACACAGGGAGGTGCTTGGGAGTCTCTCTATGACACTACTAGAAAATCTGAGGCTTGTTCTGTCCTCCAGGGAAGGTCAGCAAAGGAGGAAGACCAAACAAGCTGTCTCTGGCAGAGAGAGGCTGCTGGAGGAGCATTCACCCCACTCCTCAGGGCCCCATTGGGTGGGGACCGGAGCAGAAACAAAGGCAGGCTTCCAGGCCTGGACTGCCCTTGGGGGGAAGGCCAGGCCCCTCTGGGGAATCCTTCCCGGAGCCAGAACAGGCTCAAGGTCTGCTTGGGGTTTAGGGGCCCTTGGGAGACCTCCTCAGGACCACACAGCTAGCTGCAGGGCAGAGTGTCCCTGGGCTGGAGAACAAATGACCACATCCTCCTTTGCCTTCCAAAACACCCAGCCCCTGCAGACTATATGGTCCCTGCCTAGGAATATCTAAAGGGACCAACGTAAGTGTGGTTGCTGTGTATTGGAAAGGACGTTCAATTCGATGTCAGAGACCCTGAGCCCAGGTCCTGGCTTTGATTGATTTTTTTTCTTCTCTGTGTGTGACCCCTGGGCCCCTTTGTAAAAGAGGGGGAGAGAGGGATGTTCTTTGAGGTCCTTCTAGATCTAGATCCTGTGATTTTTGTGTATCTGGGACCTGGCAGAGAGGGCCAGGTGGGCTGGGACCAGAAAGAGAGAGACAGACAGACAGAGATAGCAGAGACAGAGAGACAGTGAGACAGACCAAGACACAGCGTGAGACAGAGCAAGACACAGAGACAGAGTGAGGCAGAGACAGAGCAAGACAGAGCAAGACACAGAGTGAGACAGAGACTAGAAACAGACAGCAAGACACAGAGACAGAGTGAGACAGACACCATTTGTTCTGGAGCAGTTTCTCAAGCTCTAGTTGGAGTCTTGGCAGAAGAGAGTCCTCCTCTCTCCTTTTCCTTCTGTGACTGGATCACATACAGACTCTCAGAACATCACCTGGCCATATTCTGCCCTGGGACCTTCCATCTCTTCTGCTATTTCTTTTATGTACCTGATAAGTTGCCTGTTGTCTCCCTTGTTAGATAAGAGTTGGCATTTGCATATAAGCATTTTATACCTATTGTCTCATTTGATCTTCTCTGGGAGAGAGGGGCTATTAATGTTCTCCTTTTACAGATGAGGAAACTGAGGCTGAGAGGTAGAATTAATTGCCCAGGGCCACTTGACTAATCGTCTGGGGCAGAAATTGAACCCAGATCTTCTGGACTCCAAACCCAGTGTTTCGTCCACTGCATCACCTAGCTGCCTCCATTAAAATGTACCCACCTTGAGGGCAGGAGCCAAATTTTTGCCTTCCTAAGTTTTGCTAGTCTTTAACACAGTTCCTGAAATATCGTAAATACTTCATAAATATTCATTGGCTGATTAGTTTGTCTCCCACATCTTTGCCAGGTTGAGGAGCCATATGTTCCATTTTCTCTTTGCCAGAACGTTCATTGGTCTTTCCATTGCTTAGAGTTCATCCTCTTTTTAATGTTTTGTTAATTTACATTATTGTAATCATTAAATATATATTGTGGTAGGTAGAGATGGGGAGATAAATGGGGACAGGGAGAAATAGAAAGAGAGATCAGTGGACACTGAAGGAAAAATAGAGGGAGAGATAGATATGGGTTGGTAGAGGTAAAGATGGGTTAGCTAGATAGAGATTGATGGATAGATTGTGATAGCTTGATAGAGAAAGATATGTACATGGAGATAGGAAGATGAATGGTTGGATGGCAAGATGGAACACCTACCTTAATAGCTCCTCAGGGGTTATTGTGAAGATAAAATCATCTTTGCAAAGCGTTCATAGGGTGCGAGCCTATTATAGAGCATTTATTAAGTGATTACTGTGTACCAGGCTCTATGCGAAGCACTGAAATATAAATCCCCAAGACAGCCCCTGCCCTCAGGGAGCTTACTTTCAGATCACGGGACCTGGACATAGGAAGGGTAGGAGCAGCATCGATTGGAGAGGGTCAGCTCAGCCCTATGAGTGTCTGGCTTCCCCCAGGCAGAAGCTGAAAATCTAGGGGGAGGGAAAGGAAGATGATGTCTGGAATTCACGGCCAGTGTCATGTGTTGGAAAGGGAAAATATCCTCCTGCTTTCTTTACTGTGTACCAGGTCACCCAGGTCCTTCCCAGGCTTCTCTGAACTTGCCGGTAGTTCTCATTTCTTCCTTTGCCCCCAGTCCCTGGTCTTTCCATCCCTGGCAGGATGTGATGCTCACAGACTGTTCCCAGCTGACCTGATGCAAAGATTTGTTTTGGAGAAAGGAAGTTCTTAACCAGTCAGGGAGATATCTGTCCTTCAGCCGAATTCTGAAACCTTAATTAATTAATGAGTTCCTCTGTGTGTTTGTGTTTGCTTTTTCTAATTTTAAGTAAACTCATTTTAAAAACTGTTTAACCTAAAGCTCACAAGTAAAAAAAAATCATTTACACAACAGCAACAGCCTGACATTGGTGAAATCCATTCTGTAAGTACATTTACAAGATGTAAATTGAATTTACATGATTGCATTGCACAGCACCACAAGCCTCCACCTTAAGTGGGTTTCATTTAGGCAGGTGGCACCTCTTGGCGGTGGGCAGAATTTTAACCCATCATTATTAGACCTTGCACCTTTATTAGACCTTGGGTTTGGTGGGAGCCTCAAGCTCAAGCAGAAGATTCATCCTGTTCTTGGCAGATGAGGGAACTGAGGCTACAGAGGTTCAGGGTTTGCTCGTGGTCACACAGGGAATGAGTGACTGAGCCAGGGCTTAAACTTGGATCCTATGACCCCAAATTCATGGAGGATGATGAATTACTGTGCTCTGCTTCTCTCCCCCTCCCCTCCCCCAATTCCAGAATCTTCAAGGATGGAGTTGAGCCATTTTCAGGTATGGCACCAGCAGCCCCTTTATCTGGTGACTGGCTGAGGAATTAGGCCAGTGGAGTTC
>JAJPUD010022167.1:0-21870 GCA_023553655.1 Myrmecobius fasciatus | reverse complement strand
CTCTCTCTCTCTCTCTCTCTCTCTCTCTCTCTCTCTCTCTCTCTCTCGCTGTATGTGTGTGTGTATGTTGGTCTCTATGTGTGTCTCTGTGCTCTGTGTGTTTCTGACCCTCTCTATGTCTCTGTCTCTCTTTCTCTCTGTGTGTCTTTGTCTCTCTGTCTCTGTCTTTGTCTCTATCTCTCTTTCTATCTCTCTCCTTCTCTTTCTCTTTCCATCCTCCCCTCCATCCTTTCTTCTGGCCCTCTTCCCCTAGCCAGCAGCTTTCCTCTCCCCATTCTCACATCCCCTGTCACCCTGAATCATGGCATCTCTTTATTGATCCCTAGGAAAGGTATCTCTGGTTCCCCACTCCACAGACAGCCATGTCTAGTTAAATATGGTGAAGAGATTGAGATATGTCTATCGGGCTGGCATAGGATCAATAGTTCTGGTTCTCTTCTCCTGCCATGTAACCCGGGACCCTGAGGGCCTAAGACTTAAAGGCTCTGTCTAATCCATTACTGTGTGACCTGGGTAGACAGCTGACTTTCTCTGGGATTCAGTATCCACTTCAGTGAGGTGAGAATATGGCCACCCTCTGAGAAGTAGAGCAAGAACCCACTGGGACAAGCTCCAGGGAGACCAGTTTCATCGCAACCAAGACAAGCACTTCCTAATAACCACAGCTCTCCAAGAGAAGACCAAACTGCCTTGCAAGATAATGAGCTCTCCGTCACTGGAAGTATGCAAGCAGGAATCAAATGTCTTCCATTCAAGAAAGTGTCGGAGGGTGTCCTGTATCACCTCTGGAGTCCCTTCCATTTTGAGGGCCTAGGTGTCTACCAACATTATGAGGATAAATGAAATGTTCTGATCATTGCTTTGTGCCCATCTAAACCTTTCAGATTTTGTTGAAAGCAGATGCTAGCATTTGCTCAGCATATACCTCCTGGTGAGCTGCAAGGGTTAATGGTTAATATTCTCCATGGTCACCTACAGGACTGAGATGGGGGCAGAAAAGAGGGGCATGGGCCCACTTGGAAGAGGAAGAGAAGCAAAGGATGAGGAAGAGGAGGAAGAGAAAAGGAGAAGGAAGAAGAGGAGGAGGAGGCAGAGGGAGGAAGAAAAGATATATTGACACCCCCCCCCAGTTCATTCCCTGGTGACTGTGCTCCTGGATTTCAGCCCTGTGATTGCTCTAGGTTAAGATGGCCCATCAACACGACAGCTTCTACTCGGGGCTTCCCCCCTTCATCTTTTCCTTTGTCCTCTGTCTCCCCTGGCCACCTCTTTCTCTTCTGTCACCCTCCTCCCCTGGCTCACTCTCCCTCGCTCTCACTCTCTATTGCTTGCTGGCTCTCTCTCTGCCTCTGTCAGAAATGATAAGAATTAATTAAATTTGTCCTCCTCTCCTCCTGCTTTGTCACTGCCTAGGGGATTTATCAGTCTCCTCTGCCACAAGCACTATCTGATTTGAAAGAAGAAATGATGTGTGCAGGTGTGCCCATATGTGGTGGCTCTGTGCACGCAAGTGTGTATGTGTGGGTCACCGTGTGTATACATAGTGCAGAGACGAGTATCTACTATGCACACAGACACACAATGGGACCAAGTGGACATGTATAATTATATATATATATATATATATATTCCTTTGTAGCTGTACAAACTTTATGTTTGCACATGTGCTGTGTGTGTCACTTTGTACATACGTGTGATACACATGGAAGCATTACCCCATTGGCATAACCATACACTGTTAACCCATGAGTATACCCAACTGTGCTTTCTACAACCTTGCTTGGGGGTAACCATGGTTGATATCACTACGTATATGCATTCTGTGTACCCCACAAATGTATATATACAAAGGCAATATGATGTATATAACTATGCAATGTACACAAGGCTACATACAAACATGTGTGCAAAACACACACTTATATGCACATGTGTATAACTATATCTAATGGTCATACACATACATGCATGTCATAGAAAACATATATTGTATGTGGACAGACACACAAGATAATTGTGTTCTGAGTATATATGTGTGTTTTGCAGGAGCACCCTTCCATCTGCATCATGGACAGGCATGTGGAAGCAAGGGTTTATGTGCTGTCTGTACACTATATATTCATATGATGGCCTACAAGGATTGCTCTTTTTAATCGTCCTCTGCATTTTTGTGGGGAGAGTCTCTGTATCCGTGCATCTCTTGTTCACAGTCATTCCCAGACAAATCTCCAGGTGACTATATTTATTTGTACGGTTGAGAATACATGTATATATGGATGCAATCGAATGGGTTCCTTTGGGATGTCAGTGGATTCCCTCTCCTTGGAGGTTGTCAAACAAAAGCTTTCCGTGGAAGAGCTTCCTCTTCTGGGAGTTGGACAAGGTGGTGTCCCAGGGTTCCTGCCAACTCAGAAATGCTGTCATTCTGTAAATAATGAAGTTATATGGCATTGCCTCATGTGTACATATGCCCCTGTGTCTCTCAACTGAGGTAATATGCTTGCTGACCCTAGCATGCTATATAAATGCTAACTCTTACTAGAATATCTTTTACATTTGCACACATGTGTGAACATGTGTACATACTTCTATATACATCTGTCATATTGTGCAGATATCCCCAGACTCATGCCTCCATCCCAGGCTACAGGGACAACAACCACCTCACCAATTAGGATGAAAATGAGCTCCCTGCTAGCTTAACAGTGGTGTCTGTGGGAGCAAGGGGGTGGGGAAAGATGGCCAGGAAGCAAGTTAATGAGGCTGCCTTATTTACTGGCCTTCTGGAGGGAGCCAGCAACACTTATTAACTGATTATATAAGCTGATCCTAAATTAGCTGATGATAGAGCCAGGATTTCAGCCCCCCTTTCACCTTCCATTGAAGTCTGTGAAAGGGCCTTGGAATCTTGGCACCCTGGTGCTTGGGGTTCCAGAGAATAGCAGGCACTAAGAAGTCGGGACTTTGCCAAAACATGGGCAGGAGCTGCAGGCATCTGAGGAGCCGGCATTCTAAGAACTAGCAACCATTTCCCGCAAGACACCATCAACTAGCTGGACAACTGCTTATGGTAAGTGACTTGCAGGACACAACACAAACACACATCCCAAAACGCTTCCTTCCATCTACCTGCTTAAGACCTTGAAATTTCTACCATTTAAAATGTATTCTTTTGGGGAAAGTTCTAGAAGAATGCTACTAAATACTAAATATTTATACCTGAAACAATGCCCTTAACTTACCCATCAATCAACAGAGACTTATGGAAACCTTCAAGGGGTAGGTAGTGGGAAGAGCATCAGGGTTAGAGTTCCAGTCCATCCCTATTTGTTGAGGTTGGGAAAGGGGTACCCCAAAAGTTTGGGGTCCCAGACTGGTGTTGTGAGGTGTCTAAAAGAAATGTGCAGGCTTGAACCCATCCCTTAGTCAAGGAGCAAAGTTTATTGTAAGTAATTGTAATGCTATTACAAAGTGGACTGAATTGTAAGGGGATTCAGCAGAGAAACAGAAGCAAGGAGAGACATTTATCCAGCTTTTATCATTGATATGCTAATTCTATGGCTCATGGGTAAGAAGGAATTTGGTTCTCATTGACCAGATTATTACTGGCCAGATTACCAGTCAGCAATGAATTGAGGAGTGGTCTATCCACTATGTCTCAGTAGTTTGATCTGTGGGAGTTTCCTGAGACCAGAAGCTATCTGACTAAGGAGTGGTCAGAATCAGACAGATTGGGTGTAGGGAGTTTCCTGAGGCAGAAAATCTAGAATCACCATCATTTCCAGAACAGAAGCTCCCCCCCCAAAAAAAAATCAAAGGACCACAAAATCATATTGCATCATATTCATCACTCCCTTTGTGACTTTGAGTAAGTTACTTCTATATGAACTTCAATTTCCTCATGTGTACAATGTTTCAGCCAAATTAACTCCTCCTTATACTTCAGGATTTTTCTTATATGTGTATATATATATATATATATATATGTATACATATATATATATGCACCAATACCTTATGTATAGAATGCCCTTTCTCCTTATCTCTAGTTCTTAAAATCTTTACTGCTGCTTAAAGGTCAATTTAAGCATCACTTCTCTATAGGAACTTTCCTCCTCCTCCATGCTCCACCAGCTCCAAGTCACTCCTTTCCCCTCCAAAAAAAATATAGAGAGGTATGTAGAGAGATAGATAGATAGATAGATAGACACATATAGATACAGATAGAGAGATAGAGATAGAGATATATCTTGTATTTATTGTGTTTGTCTTTTGTGTGTATAGGTTGTCTCCCTCATTAGAATGGAAACTCCCTGGGAGTGGTGGGGGAGGGAATGGATTCATTTATGTCTTTGTAAATCCCATCTCCAAGCCCTTGGACAGTACCTAAAACATAATGGGTGCTTAATAAGTGCTTATTGATCAGTTGATCAATTTGATGACCTCTAAGGTCCCTTTCAGTTCTGACATTCTACAAACCTAATACTGGAGGTAGTAATCATTATGAGTTGTGGCTATTAGGTAAAGCTTCATGGAGTAGAATTTGGGCTGAGTTGAAAGAGAAATATCATTTACATAGTGGAGAAAATAGTGAGACTACTCCAATGAAGAAGATTCATAGTCATGGAAATAATAGGCTCCCGACTTAGATCTAGAAGGACCTTAGAGTCAGTGAGTTCAATGCTATCACTTTACAGATGGGGAAACTGGGGCACAGAAAGTTAAGTGGCTTGCCCAGAGTCACACAGTAAAAAAGGATCCAAGGAAGGACCTGAACTCAAGGCTGCTTGATTCTAGGGCTATCAATCCATCAATGTACTACACTACCTTGCCACCAAGGAAGAGGAAATGGCATGTTCAGATTGGTCTGTCACAAATAAAGGATGTGCATAAGGGGATCGTGAGGGAAATGGCCAGGGAGATCAGTTAGATTGTATAGAACCTTGAATGCAAGACTGAGAACTCTTGACTTTCTCCTGCAAGTAATAAGGTGTCATTGGAGGTGTGGGAGCAGGGAAGTGACATGATAAGACATACGATAAGGAATATTACACTGGCAGCCTGGATTGAAGATAGGAGAGCTTCGAGACCACCAGTTAAGAGTCCATTACAATATTCTCAGAATTAAATGATAAGAAAAAGAGCAAAAGGGGGGTCTCTTCCCTTTCAATATCTTCTCTTCAGCTCATTCCTTTTTTCCTCTTCCCTGAGTCTTCACATTGCCGGTGATCTGCTGAGATTTGAACCTGAAATTTCTGAGTTTCCCCTTCCCTTCTCCTTCCAGAAGAGGAAGATGAACCAGAAAAGCTGGGGAAATATGTTTTAAAAAAAAGGGAGGAGAAGCACAAGATGGCAAACCCCAACCCCAGGACCTGTGGTGCAGTGCTTCCATAAGACAAACATGCTCAATTCTTGTTTAGAACAATAGATGCTTATCAACCCTGCTGAACTGAGTACTCAGAGTATAGGGTGATTAGATAAAACAGAGTTCCACTTATAATCTGCTAGGAAATTCTGACACATACATAGATGACTATTGGATAAGCACTGGACCTGATTCAAAAAGCCAGCCCTTAATGGATCCATTACTATGGGCAAATCATGTCATCCCTCTGGGCCTCAGTTCTCTTCTCTGTGAGATGGGTTTGATGACATTTGACCCTTGCTGCCCCAAAGTTTGTGGGAATAAGGTACTTTGTAAACTATGAGGCAATACCAAAAGGGAGGCTATTGTTATTGTCTTCTCAGTGTGGGTACTCCTCCAATAACCCAGATTGTTTTCTAATCCCATATAATTATTGTCTGTATTTCCCATATCCTCCAGAGAAGATTTGTCTCTCCAGAGAGCTCAAGGTCTTTTCCCTGGATCTTTGACCATCTCAAGCACATTAGTAGAATGTTCAGTTTATCTATCTGCTGTTCTTTACCATTCATGACTCAGAGGCACAAGGAACTTTAGAGACCAGTACAATTCACTTCTCTTTCTGTGTCTAGGACAAGCCAAAAAAAAATATATATATATACATATATATACATATATATATGTATATATATATATATGCTCAATGCAAGTGATGTGATCTATACTCTCAATCATTGCTGGGGAGTGGGGTGGGATCTGACATCTTACATAATGAAATACATTTACTGACTATAGCTAGGTGCCAAGGTCAGTTGGATCTATGAAGGTGAAGGACTTAAAGGGCTATCAGCACCCTCTAAATTTCAGGACCCTCATATAAATGCTTAGCTGTCCTATCCTAGTTACGGTTCTGCTCTTGCACCATTGGTCATGAACAACTCATAAGAGGAGCATAGATTTTAGAGAAGAAAAAGACCTTCCAGGCCATGTAGTCCAACCTTCTCATTTTTTAAAGATGAGGAAACTAAGATGTAGAAAGAAGAAGGGATCTTCCTAGGCTCCCACAACTTGGATGTCAGAAGCGATATTTGAATACAGGTCTTCCTAAATTAGGGTCCAATACCTGGTCAATTCATACATCCAAAACAGGTATATATTTTGGGGGTGGGATACTCTAATAATACAAAAGAATGAATTATAGGTGATTTGAGAGGTATGAGCAAAATACAATGGGCCATTGAGGATGTTCCTGAAAGCTTGGAAGACTTGGGCTTAAAAAAAAAAGAAAGAAAGAAATTTAACAAGCAGAGAGTAGGATGAATGAAGGGCATTCCAGATAGGGAAAACATGAAAACTAGAAAGAGTAAGGAATATTTACAGTATAGATAGTAATCCAAAAATACTAGAGACTAGTATAGATGGAAGGGAATAATATAAACTGAGATTAGAAAAGTAAGGTGGTGCCAAATTGAAAGTAGATAAGGGGGGGGGGGGCAGAGCCAAGATGGCGGAGTGAAAACATGACTCTCTGTGTCCTCCTCTGACCTTCTCTCAAATCAACAATAAAATAAGCCTCTGAACTGATCTTTAAGTCAACGAAGCCAGAAATATTTGGACTATGAAACACTGCTTGCAGTTACCTCTGAAGAACTTCATATCAGGTCTGTTTCAGTTGGGCATCGAGATAAGCAGTTTGCTCGGTGCAACTCCCGGAATGGAGAGCAGAGAAATGGGTGGGATTCACCTCAGCTTGGCAGAAACTCCAAACACCAAACTCCAAATTCCAAACTCCTGGAGTATATCTGAGGCACTCGGAACACTCAGCCCTGATTGGGGGCAGGTGTTCTGGCAGATTTGCCTTTTTAAAGGAGTAGATCGGGCAAAGTCCTAGCCCCACCAGCCCAGCAACGGAAGTTAATTAGCAGAAATTGCCCCAGGGCAAACTATCACAGCCGGTCGATTCTCTAGCCTTAAACAGACCCCCCCAAGCTTTCTAAAATATGAGTAAGAAGCAGAAGAGAGCTCTCACCATAAACGGCTTTTATCAAGAGAAAGAAGGGCAGACCCCAGATCCTGAGGTTCTTATAGGCAAAGCAACTCCAGAAGAAGCCATCAAGGGAGATATAACCTGGTCCCCCTTCCACAAGGCCTTCCTGGAAGATTGCATAAAGAATCTCAAAAGAGAGCTGGATGATGAATGGGAAAATAAACTGATATCAGTGCAAGAAGGATATAATGCCCTGTAAGAAGGATATAATGCCCTGCAAGAGAGATATGAAAAAAACACCAATTTATTGAAAAACATAATTGGTGAAGTGGAAAAAGTATGCAATGAACAAATTGGCCAGTTACAAAAGGAGCTAAAAAAGGTAACTGAAGAAAGTAGATAAAGAAGTTTAGACTTTACTCTCTAGACAATAGGGAGCCACCAAAGACTGTAGGACAGAGGAGTTGATGGAATTCTGAATCAGGGTGGTAGTTTTGGCAACATGAGACTAATAGATTGGAGTAGAGGAAAGGTGGATAGATGTGTTATTACACATGATGGTAGTCCAAGTAAGTGGTCACTAGGGTTTGACCTAGATTTGAGATTGTGAATATAGAGAAGAAAGGGAATTGTGAGGTATATATGGAGGTAGGCTGGACAGGAAGGAAGGAAAGAAGCATTTATTAAGCATTTACTATATTCCAAGCACTGTGCCAAGAGCTTTACAAATATGATTTTATTTGATTTTCACAACAATCTTAGGAGATAGATGGTATTATTATTACCCCCATTTTATGGATGAGAAAATTAAGAGAGAGGCAATTTGTCCAAGGTAAATGTCTGAAGCCAGATTTGAACTGAAGTTTTCTTCTCTGCACTGCACCATCTAGTTGCCTCATGTAGTGGATGAGGTACATTATCTTGGAGAAGCCCTACATTCAAATCCTGCCTCAGATACTTACTTACCTGTGTAACCTTTCTGGATCTCAGCTAATTCATATGTAAAATTAGGGTGCTATATTTGATGCCCTTCAAGCACACATCAGCTCTAAAACTATGATTTTACAATCCTGAATCATCTTCATAGAAGAGATCATTAAGATCATGGAAGTGACTGAGGTCTCCATGAGAGAAAGTAGAGAGAAAGAGAACCAGAGGATCAGTCCACAAACTGCCTTCTGTCATAGAGGAAAAGGCAGAATCACAAATAGAGAGATCAAAATAGTCAATGATATGGGATTGGTTGTTGTCTTTCATGCTCAAGGAAGATCAAAATGATGTCAGTGTCAAGTGTGTCCAACTATGGCTGATCAGAACAATAAAGACTCTACCACAGGTCAGGTGCAAATAGTCTATATGAACATTGACATGGAAATGGCTCTAAATTTCATGTCTCACATTTCATTTGAGCTACTGTAAGTCTGCTTTGCTCATAGAGCACAGAACCTTTTTTGTTGTGGACATGCCATGCCGAGCAGTCCCACGACTGGGAAAGAACAAAAGCATTGTCCATTATCGAGAATCCGGATATACATGTCATCATGAAATTGATGTACAATACTGATAGTCTTTTCCAGGCAACCAAATTCTGGCATAATTTTCCATTATAACTTACAGTATCAAAGGCCTTGATCAAATCTACAAATGCCATGAACAGACCCCTGTGCCACTCCAGGCATTTCTCCTGGAATTGTCAAGCAACAAACACCATATTGACTATTGCTCAGTCCTTTCTGCAGTCACACTGAGTCTCACTCAGGTAGATAACCATTTTCCAGGTGAAGGATCAGACTATTAAGGAGGAATATGGCAAAAATCTTTCTAGCAATGATTGAGAGCACTCACACACACACACACACACACACACACACACATCCCACCCCTTGGTTGTCACAGCACAATTTATTTCTTTTACCTTTAGGGCAATGGACATGTCCTTGAACCCCTGGGGGAATAACATCCTCTTGCCATATAACGTGGAAAATTTAGTAAGCTTTTGTATGACCAACAACTCCCAAACTTGTAAAACTCAGCTGGAATAGAATCAGCCAAAGGAAAGGAGCCTAATGGCATTTAAAACCTCTCTTTAGTTGGAAATTTGTCCAGAGAGGACTGACTTCACCTTGAAGTAAATGCTCATTGGCTTCAGCATTGATTGATGGTGGTCTGTTGAAAACACCATGGAACTGTTCAGCTCATCTCTCCAGGATCATGTCTTTATCACAAATCAATGTGTCTCCATCAGCACTGAGTAGCTGAGATGCACCCTAGGTCTTTGGCCCATAAATAGCCTTTACATCATAAAAGTGCTTTGGATTGTTGCTATCAGCATAAAAGTAAATTTCATCTGCTTTTTTACACAGCCAATAATCATGCATCTCTCTAAATTTCAATTGTACTTTACTTTTTTTTTTTTTTTTTTTTTGCTGAGACAATTGAGGTTAAGTGACTTGCCCAGGGTCTCATAACTAGGGAATGTTAAGTGTCTGATACCAAATTTGAACTCAGGTCCTCCTGACTTCAGGACTGGTATTCTATCCACTGTGCCACCTAGCTGCCTCTGTACTTTACTTTTTATGAAGTTAAATGCTGCTTTCTTTAAGATGGATGAACTAGGGGCAGCTAGGGGCAGATGACCCTGGGCAAGTCACTTAACCCCAATTGCCTCAAAAGAAAGAAAGAAAGAAAGAAAGAAAGAAAGAAAGAAAGAAAGAAAGAAAAAGAAAGATGGACTATCCTGCTGGTAAACCCTGTATTGTTCTTGCTTTTTGTTTAGCAACTCCTGAATTTCCCCCTCATTTTCATCAAACCAAGTTTAATGTTTACAAGTGTTCTGGCTCAGATGGTAAACTGAGTGCTGTACACCAAATCCCTGAAAGCTACCTATTCCTTTTCTGCTTTGCTTTTGCCAATCAAGAGTAAGCTCAGCTTTCTCTCTAAGTTAGCAACAAACTGTTCATTCAAGAAAAAGTATTCTGGGGCAGCTAGAGCACCAGTCCTGAAGTTAGGAGGACCTGAGTTCAAATCTAGCATCAGACACTTAACACTTCCTAGCTGTGTGACCCTGGGCAAGTCACTTAACCCCAATTGCCTCAGCCAAAAAAATAAAAAAATAAAAAAATATTCTAATCTGTTGAGTCTGCTGATAGTCATCTTGCTTTGGGGTGGCTGTATTTGTTGCATGTGAATATTTAGCTTGGAGAAGATAAGTCTATGATCAGTCCAGCACTCTGCACTACTACATCATCTTCATCATTCTCATTTCTATCTGTCTGTCTCTTCTTCTTACGATGACCTTGTCTATTAAATGACAATGTTTGCTATGAGGGTGCATCCATGAAGTTTTATTATGTTTAGCTAAATGAAAAACAGTATTCTTTATGAGCTTCTGGTCATGAGACCTACAAGCCTTTAGTAGTATTGACCATTGTTGCTGTTTTCAACTCTTTTCCTTCCAAGGACTCCCTGCCATATCTGATAGATCATATCTCCTTTTGCATTAAAGTCACCCAAAATTCTTAGTTTGTCCTCTTGTGGCACATTGATGATGAAGCTCTCCAGATCTTCATAAAAATTTCCTTTGTCTTCATCAGAATTCTTCATGGGTGGGAGCATATGCATTGATGGTTATGGCACTTTCCTGCAAGTGGCAATTACATTATGATGAGTCTCCCTTTAGTAGATATGCTAGCTTGTTGGCTGGATTAGTTTAGATTACAAAATTTACACCAGCTTCATGGGTGTTCCAAGTCACTGCAACTACTCCAGAAAACAAACAAAACAAAACAAAACAAAAAACAAAACACAAAACAAAACAAAACAAACAAAACACAAAACAAAACAAAACAAAACAAATAAAAAAAAATTTCCACCTCTGGTTTCAGTAAGGTAGCCTTCATTTGTCAGCTTTGTTTCCCTTGCTATTTAGACATGATACCTGCTTAATTCTCATGCAAAAGAGCTTTTTGTCTCTCAGATCTACTGGATTTTGTGTTGCCCATACGTGTGTGCATATTCTATGCACCAATGGTGAATGGAGTCACCTTTGCACAAGATTTTGTACATTTTTTGGTCTTTCAGTCACGGAGTGGAATCCCCAGCTGCCACAGAAAGCAGGATAGAATTAGGGTAAGTGAAGCAGAAAAATTTTAGGGGACTTTTTCCAGCCCCTTCCTCACACCAGGAGATGAGCAGTGTGATCCTACAAAAAGGCTTCTCAGACTTCAAGGGGCTGCCCACTCCCACTGCTGTTTCAGCCCCATGAGAAGATGGCCCCTTGGTCTGGGGCACCTATGTGCAGGGTTGTGGGCGACTACAGCTCCTGGTATATCTGTACCTGCTCATTTGTCCCTTGCCCATAGCCACAGGCTTTTGAGGTGGGTAAAAATGGTAAAGTGGGTCATGTCTTTTGGCTCGAGCATAAATTGGATTTAAGTGAGGCAGTTACTCAAAGTCATTGGCTCCACTCTCTCATCGAGAATCATTGGAGTCCAGGAACAAGACAAAAGTCAAGGTTACTGGCAATGGCTTGGGTACATTGGGTAAATTTGACGTTATCAATATCTAACCAACATCTGAGCTCTAAGTGCTCCATAGTGCCTGCTTCGGCCAACTTCACAACCTTGGAACAAATTGTTTCCATCAGCTCATTCTACCAGGGAAGTTTTCAGATCCCTGAGGTAGATACCCTTTTAAATCACGGATGGATAGTCCACCAATTATCCTCAACAGGGTTTAGCCCGTCTGCCATGAGCAGGTGATAAGAATCAATGAAGAATCTTTCTTTAAAAAAGAAGTTGGGACAGTTAGTTGGTACAGTGGATAGAGCACCAGCCTGAAGTCAGGAGGAGACCTGAGTTCAAATCTGGCCTCAGACACTTAATACTTCCTAGCTGTGTGACCCTGGGCAAGTCACTTAACCCCAAATGACTCAGCAAACAAAAAAAGAGAGAAGTCCCCTGACTTTATGGGGTCCACAAACATGTCCCATTCCTCCCAAAGACATAGACAAAGCCTTTCCAGGACAGTGGCTGAGATCCAGGCTGTGGACAAGGCCCAAGTACTCAAACAGGTAGGAAGATACAGGGTTGGACAGCAGACAGCTGAGAAAGGGAAGCCAATCTGGCATACAATTGCAGAGACATGGTAACCTCAATTTGGATGCAAGGAAGTCTTGGGTGTCCAGACAAATCTCCCACAATCATGGATGAGTCACGTTAGACGCTCTTAAATAAGATATACCTCCCCCATGGGGTTATTGTCAAATTAGATGGGAAGGGAAGGAAACAAACATTTATTAAGCATTTACTATGTGCCAGGTATTGTGCTAACGACTTTACAAATGTTATCTCCTTTAATCCTCACAACCCTGAGAAGTAATATTTTCAGCATTTTTATGATGGAATAAACTGAGCCAGATAAAGTTGATGATTTAGTTTCTATTTTACATTTGAAGAAACTGAGGCAAGAATCATGCAGGTAAGAAGTACCTGAGCATGGATTTTTAATCAGGTCTTCAGGACCACAGGGCCAGCACTCTCTCTGCTGATCTACCTGGGGCCTCTATTAGACTGAAGTAATAATGAATCTAAAGTGCTCTGTAAACATCAGGACACTATGTAAATGACAGTCATTATTAACTGCATAGGAAAGTGCAGTGACCAAGGGCAGCCCATATCTGTGCCAAAGCCCTGAGAAAATGCAGGAACTGAATACGGGAGCTCATGGATGTGGGGCGACTCCATAAGATAAAGCTTCAGCTACAACAGCCCCGTAAAAGGGAATCGTTGAAATCAGAGTGTCTTAGAACTAAACGAGGGCCAGAGATGTCCAGTGCCCTTCTTTGGCTGAGAAGGCAGCTGAAGCTAGAGAGATTAAAACACTTGTTCATGGTCACTCAGCCTAGTAAGCAGCCAAGCCAGTACTGGGCCTCGGGCCTTGGCTCTGCATACAGCATTCCCTTCCTGCTGCTCTTCTCCACCACCTGGAAGGAAGGAAGGAAACTTGCATTTAATAAACATTGATTATGAGTTAGGCATTATGCTAATAAACTCTGGGCATCCATCCGCCCTCCCTGAGCTTATATTCTAATTGGGGGAATCTCCAGAGTGAGGTAGGGATGGAGGGGATGGGGCAGGTACTTTAAAAAGCCAGGAACAAGGTTGGGGAGGGAAGGAAAGCTGGCCAACCTTGGTTCCTTCACAAAATGAAGGCTCCAGAAGGAACTCGCCAATGGAGAAGGAGAGTGGACCTTGTGGAGGGTGATTCTATAGGGGACAGGCCAGAGGAGAGATGGGTGGGGGAAATGCCAAGATGAGATGCAATGGAGGTATGATTTTAGAATCCAGATGGTTAGGAGCAGGGCCAGGAGGGGACAGGGGAGCTAGACCCATCTCAGATAGCAGAAACCGACTTAGACTTTAATAGTGACCTCCAGACCCTAATAAAGAAGGGCTGGGGGATGCTGAGAGAGGAGACCCATCCAGGACTGCTCCATCTCATAGGGCAGCAGCCAAGGCTTGGAAATCAAAAGAAGAAATCAACCAAGCTTCAATCCCATCTCCCTTGATGGACCCCCACTCCCCATCCCCATCCCAGAGCTCTGGCTCATGAAGGAAAATTGCCTCAGCAGCAAACTAACTAGGAGCAGAATCTTCACTCACTCCACTTCTCCCCATCCCTTTCCTTGGGCCCGATATATCAAAAAATATATATGAAACGTGGACACCGGGACCCTACTGTAATCAATCTAATTGCATTGAAGATGTTGCCTTAATAGACTTAATTTTATTTAAAATACATCCAGCCAATGCTGAGATGATACATAGCAGAAAATTGGTTCAATATTATGGATGGAGGGTGTCATTCGGCCCCTGTGTTTTACTTATACACGGAATACACTTGATTAACTAGGGGACGGTGTCATAAGGAAGGCTCAGAGCTTCCGAGGGAGAGAAACAACACACTGATCTAGCACCAGCTTTTTCCATGAGCTACCTATGGGGCTCTGAAACTAGAGGGTTCAAGAAGAGCCCCCTCTCTTGGCTTTTTCTTCCCCATAATGGCAGTCAAATGACACTGTGGAGAGAGCACTGGGTCTTGAGTCAGGAAGACCTGAGTTCAAGTGCAGCCTCAGATATTTAAGTCAATTAACTTGTTTGCCTCAGTTTCTTCACCTGTAAATTGCACATAATAACTCCTACCCCCTAGGGATGTTATCAGGATCAAATGATATCATATTTGTAAAGCACCTAGCACAGTGCCTGGCACATAATAGGTGTTACACAGACGTCGATGATGATGATGATGATAATGGAGGCTAAGGTCCCTTCATTCCCTGGAGAGAACCAGGACTAGGAATACAAATAAATCCAGGAAAAGGAATCATGGGAAAGTGGAAGGAGCCCCAGACTTGGATTCAGATTCTGGGGCTGGCTCTCACTCACTGTGTCGCCTTCCCTGAGCCATTGCCTCCTTCCTTCTGGAGCTCAGTTTCCTTATCTGTATAATGACAGGATTGGTCCAGTTGACTTCTGAGGTCTCTTCCAGCTCCAGAACTATGATTATATGATCCCCTCTCAAAGACCTTCTCTTTAAAATAGGGGAAATTATACTTTCACCCGCTGCCTCGCAGGGCTGCCGCAAGGAGCATGCTTTGTGAACTGTAAAATGTTATGGAAATGGGAGCTATTACAATATTTGCATTATTGTTCCCTGCCATGATCCCATCTTACCCTCACAGCAACCCTGTGCCATCCCCTTCTTGCATATAAATTCTCCCTTCTAAATTGTTTATTTCCCGAGGCTCAGGCTCTCTGTACTTTCCAAGCTGACAAATAGTGGATGCGCCAAAGTCGCCCAAGCCTATCCTAGGTACTAATGACAAAGGACATGAGGACATGGGGTAACGACAGAACTTGTCCCCAGAAACGCGAAGAGAAAATGTACCTCTCTCCTTTCTTTGCAGGAGTGGAGGGCTATGGCTTTGGAATACTGAATATGCTGTCCAGCTGTGGATATGCCGGCTGGTTTTATTCTTTGCTACAAAGGATAGCTCACAATGGGGCGACATATTGGAAAATGAAGGTGATGTAAAAACAAAAGCTAGTGATAAAAATCTGAAATAAGTGTAAGTGCTTCAAAGAGTCATGGATTATAGCAGATCAGAAAGAAGGAAGGATGGTCTTCGAGTGGCCAGAGGCGGAGATGCATCCGAGACACTGAAGGAAGTGATTTGGAGGTCGTCAAAGGCCAACGGAAGAGTGTTTGGGACCAGATTGGGACATACCTCCTTGTACAAGGGGCAAGATGGACAGGGGCCAAAGCAGCTTCAGATGGTTACACAGACCAGCCTGGGGTCAAAGAGACAGACTAGGGAACTAGTCCTAGTGAAGAACCAGAAAACTAGGTCACGGATGGGGCTAACAACGAGAAGAAGTCTCATGAGAGTTGATTGTGATACCAGTCCCAAAGTCCATCTCTGTGAGGTAAACTGAGTCACCAACTGTGGCCTGCCGACAAACATCTCTATGCTCTGCAACGATCTTTCTTGTTGTTATTCCATCCATTTTATTTCATGTATATTTATATATATATATATATATGTATATATATACACATACATACATACACATATGTATATCTCTACATCTATATGCACACATGCCTATGTATATATTTACATCTATATGTACACACATGTGTACATACATGTATACACATACATGTGCATGTATTGCACACACACATATCCACAGGATCTCAGGACTGAAGGGGAGCTCAGAGGTCACCCAGGCTAACTCATCCCAGAGTAGGAATCCTTTCTGGAAAGGGCCATCAAGCCCAAATCCTTCATTTTACAGATGAAGACATCAAAAAGCAGGCAAGTGATTTGCCTCAAGTTACAGCTAGTGAGTGTCTAACTTGGGCCACCCTGAGCCAGCCTCTGTTCACAGCTACACCAGAATGCAGAGGTCATAAAGCTCTATTGAATGACCCGGGAAGAGAAACTGAGGTAGCCCATCCACGTTTGGGTAACTCTTCATCTTAAGAAGCTTCAGAAGATGGAGCCAAAGCCTTCCACTCTGCAGTTTCCACCCAGGACAAGTCTTTTCTTCATGACAGCCAATAAACCCCCAAAGTTTGCTCTGTTCTGGAATAAAATGACCAATTTCTCCAAATGATCCTCAGATGGCTGAGTCTCTACTTCCCGAGCCATCCCCTCATGGGCTCTACTAGTGTGATTTCTGGGTCCAGGATGGACCAAGAGAGCTATGTCGGGGCACAGGGACCATTCCTGGCAAACTCAGTCCAAAATATGTAGGCAGCCACCTACTCAGCTCACACTGAAGGCTGGCCCAGGAGGGCACAAAATGTCTCTGGCCAAAGGGTCTGATGTGAATCATCCAAGATTTACAGAGGAGCCTTGGGAAAGAAACCTATAAATCTGCCGGGAGTCATGCTACCAGCGAATAGCCATCCATCGGCTCCTGGGCCCACTTATTTACTGAGGAATCTTCCTGCCAAGAGAAACAGCCTCCCCCTTTTTTCTGGGTAGCTGGAGAGAGCAAAAGCCCCCCCCCTTCTTTCTTTGGCCCCAAATTCATTCTGTAGAGGGAAATCATTCCCAGATTAACAAGATAAATAAATGGAGCATATTGGGTCATCCATGTGCTCAAGCATTAGAGTGTCTTGTTCCCAATCATGTCTCCTTTTGGCCAAGCAGTCTCACTCTCCACCTCCAAAAGGAAGTCTTCCTTGATTGACCCATCAACACCCACACACACACACTTTCTCTGCCCCATTGCTCCTGGAACCTTCTTTTTAAGGAAGTATCAAGCGAGCCATGTTCATTACTTTATTATTTTCCAGACTCACAACTCTACAGAGGTTTGTCTCCATCATGTACTCCATCAGGTGCTTTCTCCTCACCTCCATCTCCATACATTGTTTCTTCCCCCAATTTTTTGCACAGTACCGGGCACATAATAAGCAATTAATAAAGGCTTGTTGTTCAACCCTATCCAACTCTTTGTGACTAGAGTAGTTTAACATTTTCTTCTCTAGTGTGTCCCCATTTTACAGATGAAGAAGTGAGGCGAGCAGGTTTGAGTGACTCGTCCAGGGTCACATAATAGTAAATGTCTGAGATTGGATTTGAACTCAGGTCCTCCTCTATCCACTCTGACACCCTGTGTTCCTTAACAGAATTAGTTAAGTTTAAAAGAAAGATAATTGGGAGAAAAAAAGGTCAGCAATGAAGATCACTTCATACCTGGGTTGTGACTCACTCTGACCCACCAAAACACAAAAAGTTGGAGAATCCACTGCTCAGAGAATAGAACAGTCCATTAGGGGCACAACAGGGGGCGTGCCCCCTGAGCTCTTCTAAGGATCAGTAATGATAAGGTGGAATGGGAGGGAGGAGAGAAGGAGGGGTGGGTTTGACAGTATGCCCCAGGGGCTGATGCATTACAAAGAAAGGGAAGTAGCTGAGAGTTTATATAGTCTCAGGAGGCTGGAAAGGGTGTGAGTGGGAGAAAAAAGTGAGAGGACTGTGTTAGAGAAAGCCCAATGATTGGCCATCATGGAGTGCATGAGATGTGCCCCAGGTTTCCACACTTCTGTTAGTGGATCACACACCACTTGGGGTCCTGCCATGGAACCCACTTTGAACACCTCTGGTATACTGGATAGAGCATTGGGCAGACCTGGATTCAAATCCCACCTTGGACACTTACAACTGCACAAAGTCTTAAATGACTGTTAATTTAACTGAGCTCAGATAACTCTCTTAATTTACTGAACTGTAAAATGAGAGTATGAATACAGTCAATTTCTACCTCACAAGACTGCTGCAAGACCTGAATCATTTATTCAGCCAAAAAATATTTCATTCCTAGTGTAACAAAAGCAAAAATGAAATAGTCCTGCCCTCAAAGAACTCACAGTCTATCAGTAACTAATGAAACTTTTAAAATGTGAAGTGCTTTACAAACTTAAATGAAAAGTTATTACTAAAGGACTCCTCCTCCCTGGAAGTCTTCAGCAAAAGTCTGGGTAACCAATGATCAGGTGTAAGGGAGTGAGGAGTCTTTTTTAGGGATGAGGGACAATACATTTTTACCAGCTAGCCCCTATGCCTGGAAAGCTCTCCCTCCTCTGCCTCCTGATTTCCAGCTAAAATCTCACTTTCTATTGGAAACCTTTCCTAATCCCCCTTAATGTTAGTGCCTTCCCTCTGTTGTGTTCCATTTTATTTGGTACACATTTTGTTTGTGTAGCTGTTTGCATGCTGTCTCCCTAACAGATTGTGAATTTCCTGTGGACAGCGACCATCTTTCACCTTTCTTTGTGTCTTAGCTTAATGCTTGGCAACACAGTAGCTACTTAAATACTTACCTGTAGGTTTGGCAGGTTAACTAGGCTGCTTCCAACACTCCTTTCAGCTCTGAAATCCCATGATCCTCAAAGGACATGGAACTTTAGGGAACCTTAAGAAGATCTAGCCTAACTCCAGCATCTTAGCAGTGAGGCAAATTACTGCTGCATCAAATTCAAACCCAGGTCCTCTTATATCTAAACCAGGGTTGTTTCCACTATCCCATGCTGCCCCCTGGTGGTTCCAAACCCTACAATCAACTCCCAGGACTTCAAAGTCTAGATTTCTCCCCCACTCTAATAGAAAGGGAAACATCAATTTAGCTCAGAGAGGGACTTTCTCCACCTTCATGCATCCTCCTCCTCAACGAGGGAACGTTATAGAATTAAGCACTCTAAGAGATGCAAATGCCTTTTGACCCCACTTCCAAAAATCCCAAAACATATCAATTTCAATTCAATTCAAATCAAATCAATAACCATTTAATAAGCTCAAATTGTGTGCAGAGTACTATGCTGGGTGCTAAGTGAAATAGAGAGGCTGAATAAAATCCACAGTCCCTGCCTTAATAAAACTCATTCATAGTCTAATTGTAGGATAAGATGTCAAACCAGATTATTCTATTTTTTTTTCCTGAGGCAGTTGGGGTTAAGTGACTTGCCCAGGGTCACACAGCTAGGAAGTGTGAAGTGTCTGAGACCAGATTTGAACCAGATTATTCTAAATCATAGCCTTTTGGACATCTCCTTCTTGCCCTATGCTGGTTACCTTCCCTTCCCGCCCCATTTTTAGCTTCTTTTTGCTTTAGATTGCAAGTGCCCCAACGGCAGGAACTAGGTGTTTTTGTTTTGGTACATAATACAATAACTGGAACACAGTAGATGCTTAATAAATATTTATTGACTGAGTGACTAACACCATGAGTATTGGTGGGAATGCTCACTCCAGATTTGGGGAGAGTACCTTGCTTTTCCCAAACAATCTTCCTAACTGCCTTTGCTTTAAGCCAAATGTATCCAGTGAGTGATTATTATAGGTATGATGGCTCTGGAGTTCTAAGAGCAGATAGCCCGAGGGTTTCCTTAGAACCTAAAGTAGCAGCTGCTTTCTGGGGGTCCAACCCACCAGTGCAAGTGATAGTAGTAGCCCAGAAGGGGTGGGATGTAGAAATGAAAAACTCTGGCGATAGAATACATCTAATAGTACCCTTGGATGATTAGTTGGTTAGTTTTGCTGACCTGCTTTTTTCTCCTCTTTTAAAAGATTATTTGTTATAAAGCCTGGTTCTCTGGAATGGATGGAGAGGGATATATTGAGAAAAGTGGCTAATGGAAAAAAGAAACACATCAATAAAATATTTTTTTAAATTTTAAAAAAAGAAACCATATTCTAGCTCAATATGCTTCAGGGGCTCAAAGATGGGAGATCACTGGGAGCTTCACAGAGGAACTGGGACTTGAAGGAAATGTTGGTTGTGGATTATCCAAGTGGATAGGTTATGAACTTGGAGAGGTCAGTGGGGCTGGGGGCAGCCAAAGGGAGTAGGAATAAGGAAGGGGTAGTTACTGGAGGACCTTAAACTCCAGGCGGAAGAATCCCCACTGACCTAGCTCTGTCCCTAAAGTGGACATGTCTTCTCTATCTCTCCTCTCTGGGTTAACTTTTCTTCCTTAGTAAAATGAGAGAAATGATTTAGGTGATGCTTCGAATCCCTTCCATCCTTAAAATCTAGGATCCTACTATATTATAATTCTGAGATTTTAAGGTTTTTGTTTCTAAGATTTGATCATAGGACAAAAAATAGGAGATCACAGGAGCAATGCAAGTTCCTAATCTCGGGACAAATTTGAAGGGGTAAGTGGTGAGAGGTGGGGGGCAGTCTAGAACCCTGCCCTGGAAAAGCTGCAGTACAGACAAAGCCCATGAAACACCATTTTCTCTGTCCCTGCCTTGGGGTCTGATTTTCTTTCCAGAGAAGAGAAAGACTCCAGCAGGGTTTTTCCATCACCAAGCCCCCCCTTCTCCTGCTTCAGGCCCTTTCTCTCCTTCCTACCCTGCTAGCTTCATTGCTCTGGCCCTTGGATCCATGCCGAGCCATAATGGGCCTCCTGGTGGACTCCCAGAATAGATGGCTCAGGGACTGGGGAGCTCCACTGGCCTCGCCCTCAGCCTCCCTCATTTATGAAGTGGACATAAGGAGGTTCCTTCAGCTCTCTGATTGCATGGTCTCCCTGCTGGCTCTAGGCTCCTTTCTGATTAAGATATAACAAGAGCTACTTGATTTGGGGGCCCAAGACAGTGGTGACACAGACCTTCGCCTCCATCATCTTTCAGTGTGTTTCTCTGTCTCTTTCTCTATCTGAGTCTCTGCCTCTCTTTCTCTGTGTCTGTTTTTCTCTTCTTTGTCTCTCTCAGGTCTCTCTCTTTTTCTCTGTTTCTGTCTCTCATACACATATAGTGTGTGTGTGTGTGTGTGTGTGTGTGTGTGTGTGTGTGTCTAGGATCTATATATGTCTACAATGTATATATATATATATATAAACATAGATATATATAGATATAGATATGTTTGTCTCCTCTCTTTCTTTTTCCTTTCCCTTCTTTCTGCCCCTTCCTATTCTTTCAACTCCATCTCTGTTCTTTCTCTTTTCTCTCTCCCTCTTCTCCTGTCTTCTTCTCTACCCTTTTCTTTATCCATCTCTCTCCTTTCTTTCCTCTCCTTTCTCTGTTCTTTCTCTTAGCTCCCTTTCCTTATTTCTCCTTCCCTCTACCTTATTCTGCTTCTCTTCTCTCTTTCCTCCCCTTTCTCTCTCTTTCTTTTCTCCTTCCTTTTTTGTTTTTTCCCAGTCTTTGTATCCTTTCTTTCCCTTTTCCTCTTTTTCTTTCCCTTTCTTATCTCTTCCTATTCATCTTTGTCTCTGTGTCTCTGTGTGTCTCTGTCTCCCTGTCAGACCTCCATGTCTGTTTTTATATCTTTGACTCTCTCTTTCTGTCTCTATGTTTTTTTAATGTCTCTGTTCTCTCTGTGTGTCTCTCTCTGTTTCTGTCTTTGTTTCTCTCCCCTCCTCATCTTTCTCCCTTTCATCCCTCCCCCCTTTCTTCTCTCTCTCTCTCTCTCTCTCTCTCTCTCTCTCTCTCTCT
>JAJPUD010022166.1:1415-21870 GCA_023553655.1 Myrmecobius fasciatus | reverse complement strand
CAGAATGGTTGGATCCGTTCACAGTTCCACCAACAATGTATCAGTGTCCCAGTTTTCCCACATCCCCTCCAACAGCTATCATTATCATTTCCTGTCATTTTAGCCAATCTGACAGGTGTGTAGTGGTATCTCAGAGTTGTCTTAATTTGCATTTCTCTGATCAATAGTGACTTGGAGCACCTTTTCATGTGACCGGAAATAGTTTCAATTTCTTCGTCTGAAAATTGTCTGTTCATATCTTTTGACCATTTGTCAATTGGAGAATGGCTTGAATTCTTATATATTTGAGTCAATTCTCTATATATTTTAGAAATGAGGCCTTTATCAGAACCTTTGGATGTAAAAATATTTTCCCAGTTTACTGTTACCCTTCTAATCTTGTCTGCGTTCATTTTGTTTGTACAAAAACTTTTTAACTTGATATAGTCAAACTTATCTATTTTGTGATTAATGATGACCTCTAGTTCTTCTTTGGTCACAAATTCCTTCCTCCTCCACAGGTCTGAGAGGTAAACCATCCTACATTGTTCTAATTTGTTTATAATAACATTCTTTATGCCTAGATCATGAATCCATTTTGACCTTATCTTGGTATATGGTTTTAGGTGTGGGTCAATGCCCAATTTCTTCCAGACTAGTTTCAATTATCCCAGCAGTTTTTGTCAAATAGTGAGTTTTTATCCCAAAAACTGGGGTCTTTGGGTTTATCAAATACTAGATTACAATTGTCATTGAGTATTTTGTTCTGTGAACCTAACCTATTCCACTGATCCACTACTCTATTTCTTATCCACTACCAAATGGTTTTGGTGACCACTGCTTTATAATATAGTTTTAGATCTGGTGCAGCTAGGCCACCCTCATTTGCATTTTTTTTCATTAATTCCCTTGAAATTCTTGACCTTTTGTTTTTCCAGATGAATTTTGTCGTTATTTTTTCTAGTTCAGTTAAATAATCTCTTGGGAGTTTGATTGGTATAACACTAAATAGATAGATTAGTTGAGGTAGTATTGCCATCTTTATTATATTCGCTCGACCTATCCAAGAGCACTTGATGTTTTTCCAATTGTTTAGATCTGACTTTATTTGTGTGGAGAGTGTTTTGTAGTTTTGCTCATATAGATCCTGACTTTCCCTTGGCAGATATATTCCCAAATATTTTATACTATCGATAGTTATTTTGAATGGAATTTCTCTTTGTATCTCTTGCTGTTGCATTTTGTTGGTGATGTATAAAAATGCTGATGATTTATGTGGATTTATTTTGTATCCTGCAACTTTGCTAAAGTTGTGGATTAATTCTAATAGTTTTTTAGTTGATTCTCTAGGGTTCTCTAAGTAGACCATCATATCATCTGCAAAGAGTGATAATTTGGTTTCCTCATGACCTACTCTAATTCCTTTAATCTCTTTTTTCTTGTCTTATTGCCAAGGCTAGCATTTCTAATACAATATTGAACAGTAATGGTGATAGTGGACAACCTTGTTTCACCCCTGATCTTATTGGGAATGGTTCCAGTTTATCACCATTACATATGATGCGAGCTGATGGTTTTAAATAGATGCTACCGACTATTTTAAGGAAAAGTCCATTAATTCCTATACTCTCTAATGTTTTTAATAGGAATGGATGTTGGATTTTATCAAATGCTTTTTCTGCATCTATTGAGATTATCATATGGTTTTTGTTAGTTTGGTTATTAATATAGTCAATTATGTTAATAGTTTTCCTAATATTGAACCATCCCTGCATTCCTGGTATAAATCCTACTTGGTCATGGTGTATTATTCTAGGAATGATTTTCTGTAATCTCTTTGCTAATATTTTATTTAAGATTTTTGCATCAATATTCATTAAGGAGATTGGTCTATAATTTTCTTTCTCTGTTTTTGTTTTACCTGGTTTAGGTATCAGTACCATGTCTGTATCATAAAAAGAGAACTATCATACCAAGGAAAAGATATTACAAGAAGCCAGAAAAAACAATTTAAATATCGGGGAGCTACAATTAGGATCACACAGGACCTAGCAGCTTCTACTTTGAAGGATCGAAGGGCCTGGAATCAGATATTCCGAAGGGCAAAGGAACTTGGATTACAGCCAAGAATAAGTTACCCAGCTAGAATGAGCATTATCTTCCAGGGAAGAAGATGGTCTTTCAATGATATAGGAGAATTTCACCTATTTCTACTGAAAAGACCAGAACTGAACAAAAAATTTGATCTACAAACACAGAACACAAGAGAAACATAAAAAGGTAACAAGGAAAAATAACTCTTGAGAACTATATTTATGTTATAGATACTTATAGAATGAGGGTTGATTTTATGAATCGATTATTACATTATGATTATGATATGATTACTGTGATTTATGACTATTATCATATGATTACTGTGATTTTATGATTATTATTATATGTTTATTGTGATTTTATGAATCTTATGATATGATAAACTGAAAAAGAAATTAGAGGTAGAAAAGGGATAACACTGGAAGAAGAGGAAAAGGAGGTAAAATAAGGGAAATTACATCACATGTAGAGGCAAAGAAAACCTATAATGATTGAGGGGAGAAAAGGGAGGGGAATGAGAATTGGGTTAATCTCCATCTCATCAGATTTTGCTCAGAGGGAATAATAGACGTACTTATAAGGAAACTGGAGGGAAAAGGGGGAAAAAGGGGGTGGGTGGGGCTCTAAAGGGGAAGGATTGTTTGAGGGAAGTGGTTTTCAAAAGCAAAATAGTAGGGAGGAGGGAAAGGGGATAAGAAAGAGAAAAGCATAAGCTAGGGTAAATAAGATGACAGGAAATACAATATTAGTTATTTTAACTGTGAATGTGAATGGAATGAACTCTCCCTTAAAGCAGAAGCAGATAGCAGAGTGGATTAAAAACCAGAATCCAACAATATGTTGTATACAAGAAACACATCTAAAACATAGAGATACATACAGGGTGAAGTTAAAAGGCTGGAGCAGAATCTATTATGCTTCAGTTGAACAAAAAAAAGCAGGGGTAGCAATCCTGATCTCAGACCAAGTAAAAGCAAAGATAGACTTAATTAAAAGAGAGAAAGAAGGAAATTATATCTTCCTAAAGGGTACCATAGATGATGAAGCAATATCAATACTAAACATATATGCACCAAGTGGTATAGCATGGAAATTCCTAGAGGAAAGGTTCAGAGAGATGCAAGAAGAAATAGACAGCAAAACTATAATAGTGGGGGATCTCAACCTCCCTCTCTCAGAACTTGATAAATCAAACCACAAAATAAATAAGAAAGAAGTTAAGGAGGTAAACAAAATGTTAGAAAAGTTAGGTATGATAGATCTTTGGAGGAAATTAAATGGAGACAGAAAGGAGTTTACTTTTTTCTCAGCAGTCCATGGAACTTATACAAAAATTGACCATGTGCTAGGACACAAAAACCTCAAAATCGAATGCAGGAAGGCAGAAATAATAAATGCATTTTTTGAGATCATGACGGAATAAAAATCACATGCAATATAAGGCCAGGAGAAAATAGACCAAAAACCAATTGGAAACTAAATAATTTTATCCTAAAGAATGAATGGGTGAAACAGCAAATTACAGACACAATTACTAATTTCATTTAAGAGAATGACAATTATGAGACCACATACCAAAATCTGTGGGATACAGCTAAAGCGGTAATAAGGGGAAATTTTATATTATACATATATTTTATATCTCTAAATGCTTATTTGCATAAAATAGAAAAAGAGAAAATCAATGAATTGGGCTTGCAACTAAAAAAGCTAGAGAAAGAACAAATTAAAAACCCCCAATCAAATACCAAACTTGAAATCCTAAAAATAAAAGGAGAGATTAGTAAAATTGAAAGTAAAAAAACTATTGAATTAATAAATAAAACTAAAAGTTGGTTTTATGAAAAAACCAACAAAATAGATAAACCTCTAGTTAATTTAATTAGAAAAAGGAAAGAGGAAAATCAAATTGTTAGTCTCAAAAATGAAAAGGGAGAACTTTCCACCAATGAAGAGGAAATTAGAGCAATAATCAGGAGTTACTTTGCCCAACTGTATGCCAATAAATTTGATAACCTAAGTGAAATGGAGGAATATCTACAAAAATATAGATTGCCCAGATTAACAGAAGAGGAAATAAATTACTTAAATAGTCCCATTTCAGAAAAAGAAATAGAACAAGTCATTAATCAACTCCCTAAGAAAAAATCCCCAGGACCAGATGGATTTACATGTGAATTCTACCAAACATTTAAAGAACAGTTAACTCCAATATTATATAAACTATTCGAAAAAATAACAGTTATTTCCTTTGCAATCCATCCAATGAAAAGACTCAGGTCTTTTGCTAATTAGCCAAATTCACTATTTCTGGCTTACTAGGCTAGGCACAATGCTGAGAGATGGAAGCTGAAATGTTCTATGTCTGCTCAGGTGTGCTTGGGCCTCTCCTTGCAAGGACTGAATTAAGGCTTCCTCTTTGTATCTGAAGATGCCTGTAAGTAGTCAGTTTGGGTAAGGGGGACTAGCAGCATCCCACGCACTAAGGGGGAAGAAAAAGATATACAGCAGCCCTGTTCTAAGTTCAATGTTCTAAAATTAACAAGATTTTTCAACTGCTTAAATATGAAATATGAAAAAAAAAGAATGGATCAAGGATGCCTTCAAGGTTGTGGTCTTTGGGTGACAGGAAGCATAGTGAAGCCCTCAACAAACATAAGGAAAAATGGTTAGGCTCACAGGGAAATTATACTAATTTTGATTTTATACTCATTGAATTTTAGAAATATTTAGTACTTCATTGAGTGAATATCCCATAGGTAGTCGATAATGTAGAAATGCATTTCAAGGGAGAGATTAGACTGATATAGATCTGAATGTCCAGCCTTTCTCCTTTAGATTTTTGAGATTTCAGTCTTTTTTTTCTTGTAGTTTCAATAGTCCCTTATTTCCTTTCCCATTATAGGCCCTTTCTCCCTTAACCTCATTGTGGCCCATTTTCTACCATGGAAGTCTGGAAGACTGCCTTCCTGAATTTTGCCTAGAATAAATTTTCATGATCCTGACATGGAAATTGCTTTCTATCTACATGGTTTTGAACTGCTACATCTTCCACAGAGCCATATATACACACACACCCATACACACACCCCAGAGTTACACTCTTTGCTTCCCATGTCTGGGCAGGATATTTTTTCTGCATTTTTCAGAGTGAAAGAGAGATAGATTGTTGTAGAGAAACTAGAGGGACACTCTAGTTAAAACCTGATGCACTATTTTTGGGGAAGAGGAATTTTCTTACATTAGCTGCTCCCAGCACCTGAGTTAATCAAATGAATGAATGAAAAAGCTTTTGTTAATTATTTATTTTGGGCCAAGCACTGAGATAAATACTGGGAATGTAAATAAAAATGCAAGATATTCCCTGTTTTCAAGGTGTACATAGTCTATGGGGGATGATAATGCATACAGGAGGATCCATTTCTTTTTTTAAATTTTTTTATTTATTTTTTATTAAAGCTTTTTATTTGTATAACATATGTATGGGTAGTTCCCCAGCATTGATCTTTACAAAGCTTTCCATTACAAATTTTACCCCCAGTCCCCTCCCCTCCCCTAGATGGCAGGAAGTCCATTATATGTTAATAATGTTGAAATGCTTGAGAAGTTATGCAAGAAAAATCCTATCTACAAGAAAAAAAAAAGAATCAGAGAAAGGTAAGACAATGCAAGCAAATGTCAAGAGAGATCATGAAAATGTTACATTGTGGTCCATATTTCATATCCCTCTCTCTGGGTGTATATGGTTTTCTTCAGTGAACAACTGGAACTGGTTTGAGACAATTCTTTATTGCAGAGAGCCATGTCCATCAGAATTGATCATCATGTAATACTGTTGTCGCTGTGTATAATGATCTCCTGGTTCTGCTCATTTCACTCAGCATCAGTTCATGCAAGTCTCTCCAGGCCTCTCTGAAATCGTCCTGCTGGTCGTTTCTTACAGAGCAATAATATTCCATAACATTCATATACCATAATTTATTCAGCCACTCTCCAATTGATGGGCATCCCTTCAGTTTCCAGTTTCTAGCCACTACAAAAAGGGCTGCCACAAACATTCTTGCACATGTGGGTCCTTTTCCCTCCTCTAAGATCTCTTTGGGATATAGGCCCAGTAGAAACACTGCTGGGTCAAAGGGTATGCACAGTTTGACAACTTTTTGAGCATAGCTCCAAATTGCTCTCCAGAATGATTGGATCCGTTCACATTTCCACCAACAATGTATTAGTGTCCCAGTTTTCCCACATCCCCTCCAACATTCATTGTTATCTTTTCCTGTCATTTTAGCCAATCTGACAGGTGTGTAGTGGTACCTCAGAGTTGTCTTAATTTGCATTTCTCTGATCAATAGTGATTTGGAGCAACTTTTCATATGACTACAGATGGTTTTAATTTCATCATCTGAAAATTGTCTGTTCATATCCCTTGACCACTTATCTATTGAAGAGTGGCTTGAATTCTTATATATATGAGACAATTCTCTATATATTTTAGAAATGAGGCCTTTATCAGAACCATTAAATGTAAAGATGATTTCCCAATTTGATGCTTCCCTCCTAATCTTGTCTTCATTTGTTTTGTTTGTACAGAAACTTTTTAACTTAATATAATCAAAATTATCCATCTGGTGTTCAATTAGGAATTCCAGGTCTTCTTTGGACATAAATGTATTTCAAGGAGGATCCATTTCTAAGGCAGATAGAAAAGTCCAATGATCTTAAGGACACATTAAAAATTTTAATTAGTGGTATTTCCATTGTTAAAATTGAAACATTTCTTAATGACAAGGACTTTAAATGGGGGGAGGAAAAGGGGGAATAGTTTTTGTTTTGATGTTTCATTAGCTATTGTTAGTGAAGTCAGGAGTTGCAGCACCTGCATCTATGTACTCATAAACATAGGTTATTTCCTTGGACAATGAGGAGATACTTTGGAAGTAGGAATAATGTCCCAGATGCTGTGGGAATATATTGTTCTTCCTAGTGCTTTTATATTCAAGATCCTGGGCTATGTCCATGAAAATTGGAAAGGAGATGGTCACTGTTTTAGTGATTGTGCTTTGGCAAACTTGACACATGCTGTTCTGTTTATCTCTCAGGAGATCTTGATGCTGATTAGACTATTAGGGTGTGGGTGAGAACCTTGAGTGGGAGGTTCAAGTGTTTAAATTCTCAGATGTCATTTCATTAATCCCTTTCATTTATATCATATATGGATCTTATTGTCTTTTAGCTTTGGCTTTAATTCTTCCACATTTGGTATCTGGATTTTTCTTTGGATTTAGAAATGCAAATGGGAAATAGTGCATGATCTATCTTGCAAATCACATGAGCATCATTGTTTAGATGTTGTATTCAAGACTGAACGTGATATTCCTCCTATAGTCTGCACAACTGAGTTGGCTTGTCAGTTCCACAACTCACAACACCAGGCTTCTCTCAAAGTGCTCTACATTTGGATCAATGTTCTTGTCCTCTATATCACATGTACACATGCTGAACATGTGGTCCACTAAGAATTCCAGTTCTTTATTTGAACTGAAATCCACACATTCCCCCCTTCTATTTATCCCACTCAATTCTTGAACTCAAGTGTAAAATTTCATCTTCATTCCTATTCAATATTAGATTCATACCAACATTCTAATTTGCTTCTTGTTTTCTATTTCAGACCTGCTAGACAGAAGTTCAAGATGCTTCTCCAGTCCTCTCATAAACATATACAGTCTTGTAAATAACCCTTTAAGTCTCTTCTTTTCAGATTAGGGTGGGGAGTATTCAAGAAAGTGTGTGAAGGATAGTTGGACATTGTTAAAATTTATTGTTAAATGCCAAGTACAATAAAATGTATTTCCTGAGTTCTCTGGTCCAAATGACTTCTCTAGACCTTTTAAAGTATGTTTCTTAATAATTTACTTAAAATATTCAGAATTTCATTAAATAACATTTTGAGGTGATTGCTAATTATTTCATAGCAATAATCAGAGATTTCATTGCTTAAAGCATTTAAAACACCTTCAGCTCTTTGGAGGACGTATGCTATGTAAATAAATATATATATGAAATTTATAACAATATTACATATATGTGTGTGCATGTATATTATATGTAATATATATTTTTACTTAAATTTTCCTACTAGCTTAGAACTCATATTCAGAGTTCCGAATGTTTTGGAAATGTAAACGAGTCATTTTTGAAGTAAATTACATTTGTCTTTGTGTTTCTCATGTTAAAAACAAATATAATTAGATGTTAATCTCTATTTACTATTATGTTTGTGTGTTGGGAGTAATCCAACTATTTAAATACTCTAATTGAGAAGTGCCTTTCTGGACTCTCTCCCTATCTCCTTTTCTGTCTTTCTGTCTCTATTATCTGTCTCTATCTCTTTCTCTCTTGCTCTCCTTGTCTTTCTGTCTCTATTTTTTTCTCTTTGTCTCTGTCTCTCATTGTTTGTCTTTCTGTCTGTCTTTCTCTGTATCTTTTTCTCTGTCTCTGTCTCTATCTGTATGTCTGTCTGTCTCTCCCCCTTTCATATATATACTCTTATATACACATATGGCATATGTATGTATATAAACATATGGATACATGCCTGTGGGTATCTAAATGTTCTTTAAAATATATTTACCAAATATAAGTTATTCTTTCTTTGACAGGTAATTATTTTCCTATTACATAATGCCTCACAGTCACTATTGTAGCCTTTAATCATGGCTGTATGATACATGATGGACATTGAAGTTTATAGAGAATACTGCTTAGTGACATGCTGGGTAATAGCACGTATATTTTCTTTTCTTATAGGATAAGCAATATTTGCCCATCTGTAAGGGGTACCAACACTGGTGTTTCTCATTATTACTTTGGTTGAAGTAAAATAATGCCAAGAATTATTTAAGAATGATTTGTGATGTTATATCAACTGGAGTAAAATAGTGCTGTAGGCACCTAGGTCATTGTGAGAATAGGTAAATGTCATCAAGAGTATTATTTTGTTTCATGCTCTTTATTGACGTTTGCTTGCATAGTGTTTCCTTTCTCAATTTTTTTTTTGCTGAGGCAATTGAGGTTAAGTGACTTGCCCAGGGTCACACAGCTAGGGAATGTTAAGTGTCTGAGACCAGATTTAAACCCAGGTCCTGCTGACTTCAGGGCTGGTGCTCTATCCACTGTGCTACCTAGCTGCCCCTAGACACGATATTTCTTGCACGGCAAGATAAACGTGGAAATAGACATACATATATTCGATTTGTCAAGTATTTTAACATAATTAACATGTAGTGGACTTCCTGCCATCTAGAGGAAGGGTGGAGACTAGGGGGGAAAATTTGTAACAGAAAGCTTTGTAAAGGTCATTGTTGAAAAATTACCCATACATGTGTTTTGCAATTAAAAAGCTTTAATAAAAATTAAAAAAGTATTATTTTGAAGTGTTAACTTAAAGAGATTTCATATAGCAGAGCTGTAACTGAATTGTTCCATGTAAATCCTTTCAAATGATATAATATATGTAAAATGCTTTGCATTCATTAAAATGTGATATACATGCCGGTTATTATTATTATGATTATTAATCAAACCCATTTAAATAAATTAAGAACTCATTATTTAAATGTCTTTTGATTAACAGTTTGTAGAAAAGCACAATGTTTTTGTAATCATAGTCAGGTACCAATATTAAAATGATCTGATTTTTGTGTAATAATCTTTATTTTTATTTTTATTTAAAATGTATTTGTCAAAGTGTTTCTATCTGCCAGGAATTTCCTACATCTTCTTTCTTCCCTATCATGAACTGCCAAGTCAAAATGGAAACAACCAAGAAAATAAAATAGTATCCAGGGTAATGGGTAGCAATAAATCCATCCCAAGATAGGACTGAATTACATGACAAGAGGACTAAAAATGTTTTTTTAAATAAAACCCTGCCCAAATGTGCAGTCCTGGAAATTAAATTTGTGGCAATATTCCATATAGGCATTCAGTCAAGAAATCAGGGAACCACAGTATCAGGTGCTCTGGAAATTGTTTCTAATATAAGATCCTCATAGGATTTATTCCAATAGACACTTATGATCCCCAAATAACTAGATAGTTTTCAACCAGGGTTTAATCTAACATCTGATTATCTCAAGCTGGATGCAAAAAAAATGGAAGGATAATTATAATCTGTTGATTTTTTAGAAGTTTCTAAGTAGGAAGTCATCTGGTTTGCAAGAAAATTGTACCTTTATAGGTGAAAGATAATAACATCATAGATTTAAAAACAGAAATGAGGGCATCATGTTGAATCCTCTCATTTCTACATATGAGGAAACAAGCCAATGGAGAATGAATTTTTTGTCCAAAGTTCCATATAGCCTAGAGAGAAAGAGAAAAGAACTTTATTCAAGTCCTCTTGTGTAAAAATCTACCCATCTTTACCAGGCCTAAAACTATATTGTAAAGCAGCAGTCACCAAAGCCATTTGGTACTGGCTAAGAAATAGAGTGGTATATCAATGGAATAAATTAAAAATACATGACATAATAATCAATGCCTATAGTAATCTAGTGTTTGATAAAACCCCAAACTCTAGTTTCTGGGATAAAAACTCACTGTTTGACAAATATTGCTGGAAAAACTGGAAAATAATATGTCAGAAACTCAGAATAAACTTTCATTTCAAGATATAGGCAAAAAAAGGTGATACCATAAGCAAATTAGGAGAGAAAGGGATAATTTACCTATCAGATCTTTCGAGAAGAGAGGAATTTATGACCAAAGAAAAACTAGAGAATAACATGAATAGCAAAATGGACAACTTTGATTATGTTAAATTTAAAATTTTTTGCACAAACAACACCAACAGAAGTAAGATTAAAAGGGAAATACAAAGCTGGGGAAAAAAAATTCCACCAGTGTTTCTGATAAAGGCCTCATTTCTTAAATATATAAAAAATTGTAAGAATATAGATCATTCCCCAGTTGATAAATGGTCAAAGACAATTTTCAGATGATGAAATTAAAGCCATCTATAGTCATATGAAAAAATGCTCTAAATCACTATTCATTAGAGAAATGCAATTTAAAACAATTCTGATTTATCACCTCATGGCCTCTCAGATTGGCTAAAAAACAACAAAAAAAGATGATGATAAATGTTGAAGGGTATATAAGAAAACTGGGACACTAGCATAATGTTGGTGGAGTTGTCAAATTATCCAATCATTCCGGAGAGCAATTTGGAACTGTGCCCAAAGAGCTATAAAACTGTACATACTCTTTGACACAAGAGTGCTATTACTGGGTCTTAATCCCAAATTAATCATAAAGGAGGGGAAAGGCCCACACATGCAAAAATGTTAGTGGCAGCTCTTTTTGTAGCGGTAAAGAACTAGAAATTGAGTAGATGCCCATCAATTGGGTAATGGCTGAATTAGTTGTGGTATATGAAGTTAATGGAATATTATTTTTCTATTAAAAAAATGGTGGCTGATTTTAGAAAGTCCTGGAAAGATTTACATGAATTGATGCTGAGTGAAATAAGCAGAACCAGGAATACATTGTACATAATAACAGCTAAAATCTGCAATGACCAACTATGAAAGACTTGATTCTTCTGAGGTGTTAAATGATCCAAGGCCATCCTAATAAACTTTGGATATAAAATTCCATCTGCATTCAGGAAAAAAAAAACTATGGAGATTGAAGGTAAATTGAGAAGTGCTATCTTCACTTCTTTTTTAATGTTTTTCCCCTATGTTTTTTCCCTTTTGTTCTGATTTTTCTCTCCCAACATGATTTATAAAATAATGCATATTAAAAATGAATGAATAAATATTTTTTTAAAAAAGGAAAGGGATTAGAAGAAAAGAATCTTGGCATCTTTTCGATGAACCAGGGCAGAGAATGATTAAGCTTTGTCAACATAAATCAGTAGGCATAGCAAATAATCTTTCAACAACCCAAAAAGTAAATCTACATAGAGATATGTGAATGGTCAATGCCAATATAAAATTGAGAAGCAGTTTGTTGTTGTTAGTAGGCAAACTTTGGTATTAGAAAGATGTAGGCTCAAGTTTGGCCCCTGATATATATTATTTAAGTCACTTATTTCCATATTATTCTCAGCAGCTTTCTAAGAATATATTTTGGAATATACACCAATCTTTTTTGTAGAAATATTTTCCTCACTTAAATTCATAGTGAATCAAGAAAGTCACAGATTTGCTTCCTACCCCACCTGCCAAAAACTATGTCAATTACAAGTTATTTGCTATTTTTATAGATTAATGAGTTGAACAATTCAACAAACATTTGCAGGATCAAAGATCTAAAATTTAGCTAGTGCATTCCTCTCTGATTGTATATGAGGATGTTAATACTCACAAAATTCAAATAAATTGCCCAAGAATACAAGTGACAAAACTGGGTTTCAGATCCTGGTACTCTGACCTCAAATTCATAACTCTTTCCACTGAGAAAACTTTGTGCAAGGGTCTACATTTTACCCTGATAGAGAGAAATCCAAATGGGTCCTTCGCACAATAATCATACACTCTTCCATACACTCTTCTAAAAATATTTGACACCCATACAGATAAACATATTTAAGGTTTTGTGGGAAATAATTTTACAAAGGAAATGTATTAACAGTTATGAAGTTCAAGAATGTACTCTTCTAGAATATGGCAAATGAGCTCATTTTACCCCAAGAGTAAAGGATTTTGTCAGGTGGAGCTGAAGAAGGAAAGCAATCCAGAAATGTGGTTACTGCCAATTCATAAAGGCAGGAAATGACATATCATGTCTAGCCAGCAGGTCCACTTAAATGGACAACAGAATGAACAAAAGAGAGTAATTTGGCATAAGACTGTCAAGCTATAAGGGAACCAGACTGCAGGAAGACTTAAAGGCTTTAATGAGAAGTTTATTTTTTATCGTAGAGCACATAAGTAACCATTAGTCTTTTAACTAGGAAAACTCAGGAGTTAAGGGGCAGTAATTATGTTGAACACTGGCATTTCAAGATCTTCCCCACACTGTGATTTCCCACATTGTTGCCTACAAAACCAACTCCAGTAAAATTTTGTGACAGAATTTTAGAATTTGAATTTCTATTTTAATTCTTTCTTAACTCAACTACCACATTTAGAAACATAGTAGAGAATGGGTCAGTTAGGTGGCACAATAAATAGAATACAATACCAGCATTGTATTCAGAAGAATCTGAGTTCAAATCCAGCCTGAAATAGTTAAAATCTGTGTTATTGTGTACAATTTAACCCTGCTTGCTTCAGTTCCTCTTCTGTAAAATGAGCTGGAAAAGGAAACAACAAAACATTCTAGAATTTTTACCAAGAAAACCTCAAATAAGGTGACAGAGTTTGACATAACTGAAACAACTCAACAGCAAAAAAGAAAAAATTAAAATTAAAATAATATGGAGGGGTACCACCTAATACTATATTGCATTGATATGTGATCACTTGAGAAGCTTTGAAATGCCAGAATGACAAGAGGAACATTATTGACAGGGGACGATCAGGAAAGATACCACACACCAAGGGGACTTGTTCATAAATATAAGTTCTCTGCTTGAAAATTAGTTTGTGTCAGAAGAAATATAAAACATGTATCTTGCAGGGAGAAATTAAAATACATGAAATAAAGATACATAAATCAATTCAAAGTTGAGCATATATTGGTCCATTTTTTCTCAATAAGCTCTGATAGAATCCAGACAAAATAACAATAAAAATCTTGCAATGTACAAAGAGTTTAAGTGCCAAAATTTGTTCATGTAAATGTTATTATTATTTCTCATAAACAAGTAAAGAATTCTTTTCCTTAATCCCCAAAGCCCCTTGTTTCCAAGACAGTAAACTACACTCCTGTCAAGAAAAAAGTCTGGGTATACAAGGTGCTTATGGAACTTTGTAACATTATGAAAAACTATGCATTCATTCAATCATTCATTCAAAAACTTATATTAAGCACTCACTATGCCTAAGACAAGGAATTGTGAGGGAAAAGGACAAAGATGAAACACTGTCATTATAGAGTTTACTATATTATGAGGGAGAAAGATATGGATGAAATAAATATACTTTTGTATTTTACTGTATGACTTCATCTATCTGAGTTCTCATCTCAGCCATGTAGGGTAAACCTAGCCACATTTACTCATCCAGTGTAACTCATATATTCTCAAAGTATCATTGATAGATTCCCAAAATTTATGTTGAGGTGATTCCTTTCATTCTTTTGGCAGTGGCTGAATAATTGATGGGAAGAAAATAAGGGGATATAGGGAATGATTATAGAGGGGATAAAATTAGGTGCAGCTATTAAAAGGTTAAAAATCCAAAAGGAAATTCTTTTATTATTATTTTTATTATTTTGCTGATGAATCTCCTTTCTATTCAACAATAAATACTTTAAAATATCATTGAAAAACTATATAAGCAAAATATTGCTATTCTAGATCATGTCCTCACTCCCATTCATCTTTTTTAAACACAATAATAAAGTTTTCCTGCTAAAATGAGCTCTTTGGTATTTGTGATATATTCCCTATCTATAGGCTACTCATTTGGCACTGGCTATCTTGAGTTCCATTGTATCATTTTGTATTCTAAGGCCAAAATTGCTTGTTATTCCAATTATCTTTTGATTTCCAATTTAACAATCCAATCCTCTATGTTCAATGTATTATGTGTGTGTGTTATTTCCAAAAGATGTTGTAGGTTTTTATATAATTGATCAAATGTGGCATCTTTAATATCAGTGATTGGAACATTGACTTATATTACATTGATATTGAATAGTTTGTCTTGGATTTGAACCACGTGCATTGTCCTAATGTCCATCAATCTGTGGACATCAACTGGCTTTTACAAAGAGATGTTTATTGAGTAGCAAAGAATTTACAGAACATACCCTCATTCTCTGGGACATACTTTCTCCTTTGTGCAAAATCAGTCTCTGCTAAATATATTTAAATATAAAACACAAAGCTGATAAAGTAGAGAACTAAAGAATATCTTCTGATTCCTGTTCTCCCAAGTTTACTATGGTGCATGATATTACAAACATGCATTAGTTCCTTACTCAGATGAAATGGTGCCTTCCAAAACTCAATATTTAGGCTGCTGGGTCAGTTATTTGCTGATTAGAAGCAAGTGGTTTGCTCAGATGCTTTCACAGCCACCTTCAGTGGTCTTCCTATCAATTAAAATTGCATAGCACAATTTTTATATTGGTCAATTCTCTTTCCAGATATCCATTCACTTGTGATCAAGAAAGAACAAATACACACAAGATAAAAGAAATAGAAGCACTAGTTATTAACAAACACATGGAAGCTCACTGGGGAGAGAAAGCAGACATTGCCCTTTCTACCTGATTGTCTCTCAGTAGTCCATACCACTCCAAAATCTTTAGGAAAGAAAAAAAAATCATTGTTCGAATATCCTGTACCCACTCTAGGTTTGATCCTGCCTCTACTGAGCTCTGAATCTTTTCATCTCCTAAGCCAATCCAAGTGCTTGCAATTATCCCACAATACGAATCTTGAGTCATTAAGAGATTATGTTGGGCAATTGTGGGCAACACTTCAATAAGTGGTAAATAGTCTGATTCCATCAAAGCTGATTAGTTGAGCTCTCCAGAATATATTGAGCTTTATAGTATGGGATTTGCCAATATGAAAATATTGAGCTCCTCTAAAATTCTAGCTACTAGATCATTTCTTTCCTGATAGTTTGTTAAGAGCATTTTTTCCCAGTCAGCAATGATGTATTGCACAGATTCTACTCTTTCTCTTTCATATTCAAGATTGGTAATTAATATCATGTCCCTTAAGACAGGCCTTTCTGTAATTTCTGTTGGAAATGACTTGGTCCTGATTTGCCAACATAAACCTTTACATTTCTCCAGACGAAGTTGTATGAATTAGTCATTCATTCAGTGTTTTTTTGTGGAAATTTTGTTAGTTGAATTCATTGACATATCATCTTGGAGGGGTTTTTTGAGTTCATTTTAGCCATTTTATAGGCTTCATTCAGATGGAAACAGCTTTTAATGTATTTAAATTTTAATATTGTGTGATAGGTATCAACCTTGACTATTGTTTATTGAATTGAGACCTGATTGTTCCAAAAGAATTTCTGTAATTTATATAACACACACACACACACACACACACACACACACACACACACACACACATATATATATATATATAAAACAATGTTATATACATGTCATCTATATAATATACACTTTAAATTTTTTCAAAATGACTTAATTTTTTTTCTTATTTACTCTGCACAACAATCCTGAAAGTCAATTCTAATAATATTAATATTTTGAAAAAGAAGAAACTAAGGCTCATGAAGCTTCAATGATAAACTGGTTCAAAAAATTAGGATGTGTCTACAGCCAGATTTTATGTCAGATATTTCTGACTCCAGGACCAAAGTTCCATTCAATGCATCATATAATAGTATCTATGTCTGTTTTTTTTAATTTGTTGTAAGACTACTTATTAATACTTTTCCTCCTTTTAGGTTTGAGAATGATAATCTTTTTATAGTGTACTTGATGTTATGGGCCATACAATGTTCTTTTTTTAATATTGCATTTTTTTTTGTTTAGGCTACTTTCAAAAGTCTGATATAGTCTGTTTTAAACTTCTGAAAATGCACATTTACTGCTTTTGCATGTGTTAATTGTTTTAAATGCATTCTTCTCATATCGCTTTAATTTTAGGATATCAGTAAATCTCAATATATCCTGCCACATTTTCCTTGATATCATTTTGCTCTTTGTGCCAACCACTTTTCCATTGTATCAGAGATTATGTCTTGGAACTTTTATTAATGAAGCATCATTCATCCTGAATGCTATTTCAGGAAATCCCAATCCATGTTTTGCTTTACTCACTTCTCTCCAACTGTCTTTTCCCCAACTTCTTAGCCAAACACCTTCACCACCTAGTGTAGATCCTTTCCTTTTGTCTTGCATCTCCCCTTCTCTTTCCAGTGCTAGAACCATGAACCCTGATCAAAAACCTGCCATTTTTGCTATGTAGGTTGTGTCAGTCTTCTTCCTATCAGTCCAAGTCACTATCTTTTACATATTTTGAACCAAAGTACTTTTTCTTGCTTGCCCCTCTCTTGTATGTGTTATTTCTCCATTTTATTGCAAATTCAAAATATAAAAAAAACTTTTGTCTTTCCTCCCCAAACCTCCTCTCTTCCAAGGATTCCTATTACTATAGAAGATACCAGCATCTAGCATACTAGCTTTAAAACTTGATGTCATCCATCCTCAGCTATGTTTTCTAACTCGTTTTACATCCAATGAGTTGTTGTCTTGTGTCTACATATTTATACCTCCATTCTCTCTCCTTATATTTCCACCTTTAAGCAGTTCCTTATTACCTGATGCCTAGAATACTGTAAATCTTCTGGCTAGTATTTCCATTTCAGCACTCTTCTTATTCCAATCCAATCCAATTCTTAGCTGATCTATTAGTTGCTTTCTTAAAACAAAGAAGGCCATATCATAGCCTACTTTACAAATTCCAGTGACTATCATCTACAGACTCAAAAAATGAAGTCATTTCTTTAGCATTTGAAGTTCTTTACAATCTGGTCCTTCCCCACCTTTCTAGGCTTTTTACACTTTTCTCTCTATACTTTTACTTTGCTTTTATTTCTTTTTTATAATCCAACTATACCAGCATCTTCCTAGAACAAGGATATTTATCTTCTTAAACACTCCTCCATTTCTCCACTCCAGGCCTTGTTCTTGATTGTGTCCTCTGCCTGGAATTTTCTGTGTGCTTATCACAAATCCTGTCTTCTTTTAAAACCCATTTCAATTTTATATTTTGCAATGTTCTATCCTCAGTCTTTTCCCCTCTATCTATATAGCATCACAGTTTATCAAAATTATTTATCTGTCTTTTTCTTGCACTTTTACAATTTGTCTCATCAAGGTAGATAACAACAATGCAAATTGATAAATATAGAGACAAATTTCCGATATAGTCTTACCCTGTAATCTTGAGAGCTGATTGAGACCACACAATGCTTTTTGTCTAAGCCTATAACAATGATATTGTGGGTAGGGTTGGTAAGTTCCCACCTAACCTTGGTGTCATTGGAAAGAAATAAATGACTATTTCTTCTGTAGAAAGGTTAGGTGAAATTGAGGTAATGTCTCTCAAGTAAAAGGCAATTGAGAAAACAAGCCTTCCATCTTCCAGCTCTTCACTTTCCCAGGGGCACATCTGGATGTCTCATCATAGATCACTTACAGCTTCTTCATTTCTATAAGCATCTTCTGTATTCTTTTCTGTTCATTCCATGACATCTGGGCAAAAGCACATTCCTTGTTCTTTATTTTTTCCATCATCAAGTTGTACTTTAAATAATCACTGGTAGGATTGTAGCTTAAAACTTTGTGTGTTAATCTGGGCACAGGTAAAGTACTGAGATGGGGATCATTACCTTATGTTCTTTTAAGGAGCACAACAGCCAAAAAGTTTGTTTGTTTTTATAGAGTGTCAAACAGCAGTTTTGAATTTCCAATTTTTATCCCGTTGGGTTAAGGAGGGCAATGATGTCAGGAATCAACGTTATGCCAAAAAATACTGTGCAGGAGTGTGCATTCAGAAAGTCATTTGGAAATTTGTGCCAAGAAGGGGAATGTGTGTAGTGTGGAAGGCCAGGCTATAATAAAAACCACACCTTATGAAGAATGTTCTGTGGTTTGACAAATATCCAGAGAATCCGGTCAAAACTCTTATGGTCACACCTTATGCTAAAGCGTATATTTGGCTCAAAGCCACAGGCATCAACCTTGTTTGGGTGCCTTCTGTGAATTCCAAGGGCTTCAGTCCAGTCGATTCACCACCAAAGAGGTGCTTAAAAGCTCGAAAAACAGACAAGGACATTTAAATTTTTCATTAGATTTTGTAGTACTTTCTCTCCCTTCCTGCACAGGAAATGTCTCCTTTGTGCTGAGTCTTTAGGAAGAAAGAAAAGAAAAACAAAACAAAACAAAACAAAACCTGAGACTTTCACTAGGCTCTCCTTTAATGATTCTGTTTTCCTTGGGGTGTTCCAAGACCCTACTCATTGTGATGTTTATATCCATCTTGAAGGTAAGACAAACAGGACTTAACAGAATGCATAACTCCTGAGAACTGGGAGGGATAGGTGGTTACTGTCATCTCAAAAATAGATTCATATGGCATTGGGATCTAGGAAATTATGTATGTAACTAAGAAATTAATTAAAGTCCTGTGAGAAAAATAAGCAAACACAAACTGATTAAAAAGGTAAGAATAGCTTTTTAACTCTATTGGAGAATAAGAAATAGAAAATATAAATATGCCTAATGATTTTAAGATCCCAATATAGTTAGCTGTGATCATATCATAGTTTCTAAGAGTTCTAAAATTCTCTGGTTCTCTCAATCTATAAGAGCAATATCTCTATCCCAGGGAGATAAGCATTTATGATGTTCTATTTCATTCTCTAATTACACTTTGACAAAGAGGGCATCAAGTCAGAAGCTGAGAAGTGCTACTCTACTCAAAAATTTCCAGACAAATACCTTTTCTAATTTCCAAGATTTTCAAGGCCATAGATTAGATTTTTTCTTCACAAGTAACCAAGCAAGAATTTATCAAGGGCCTACTGTGTAGGCACTCAGACAAGGGGGAAAATAGTCCTTACTAAAAATAGAAAGGAATTCTTATGCAGGCATACAATAAGTGAACAAAATATAAATAAATATAAAAATATAAATCAAAGAGGAAAAAACACAAGTGACTAGTGACATAAGGACAAGAATTATCTTCTCAAATTCAATTCAAATTCAAAGACATTTATTTAGCATCAATTATGTATTAGGCATATATAGGGATATAAAAACAGAGGGAAATATCACTTATCAAAGAGAAGCTACACTTGGATGAACATAATTTATAATCTGATAATGACTGGGAAGAAAATATAATTTGCTCTTAAGAATGTTGGTTTATTTCACAACTCCACCAACAATGCATTAGTATTGCAATTTCCCCACATCTCCAACATTTATCATTTTCCTTTTCTGTCATATTACCCTATGTAATAGGTCTAAGGTGGTAACAAAGAGATTTTTTAATTTGCATCTCTCAAAGATATAGTATTTTATACGCTGAAAGATAGCTTTAATTTCTTCATCTAAAAACTACCTTTCACATTCTTTGACCATTTCTCAATTGAGGAATGATTTCTATTTTCATCATTTTGACTCAGCTTTGTATATATTTGAGAAATGAGGGCTTTACAAGAAATACTGGCTGTAAAATTTGTTTCCTAAATTT
>JAJPUD010022165.1:7407-21871 GCA_023553655.1 Myrmecobius fasciatus | reverse complement strand
ACGCCGAAGTCCCAGGCCCCTTTCCTGGCTCTCATTCCCCCTTTGACCCGTGCAATGAATGGACTTCACCCCTTCCAGGCCCTGGCCACATATTAATTCAACAAACAGCCATTAAGCAAGGTCAAGAGCTGACAGCCCTGCCTTTCTACTGGGCCTGGGGGCAGAAGATGACACAGACACAGGTAAATATAATACAAAATCAGATGTAATGGGAGCAGAAGGAGGACACAGTAAGCACCTAATCAATGCCTGTTGCTGGTTGCTAGGAAGAGTCTTTTCTGCGGGGGCACAGGGAAAGCTTCATGGAAGAGAGGATGCCCAAGCTGGGCCTGGAAGGTAGAGATGAGGATGGAGCATGTTCCAGAGATGGGAGACAATGCTAGCACTCAGATGGAAAAGACAATAAGAAGTGACATGTCCATCAGGACAGCTTTGCAAAGCAATCTACAGACATCATCTTTGAGTTCAAAACAAAACTGCAAGGTCGACTACGAGAGGCAACATTATCCCCATTTTATAGATAAGAAAACCGAGACTGGGAGTGTCAAGTATCTTCCACAGAGTAAGAGTGACAAAGAGTGACAGGGTTTGAGCCTAGTTCTCTACTGGCCCATCTCAGAAGATCCAAAGGTCCAATTAGATACAGGGGATGAAGGAAGGTGGAGGCCTTCAATGGCAGGCTGAGGAGTGTATGCTGTGTCCCAGAGGCAGGTGGGATCCATGGAAGATGTCTGAGCAGGGGAGTGAGGGGGTCAGATCTGTGTGCCAGGGAGCGGTCTGGGCAGCTGTGTGGAGGATGCACTGGCACGTGGATGGCAGAGGGCCTGTCTGGAGGCTACTGCCAAGGTAGAAGCCATGAGAGAGCCCTGAGGGAGAAGCTGCATGAGGGCAGAGAAAGGGAGGCTGCTGAGCGTGGAGAGCCCCATGGGGGGGGAGAGGGCGGGGGATCCAGAAGCTGAGAAAGGGACAGGCCTGGGAAGAGCCGAGGGCCTAAGAACAGCTGGGGAGGGCCCTCAGTGGCCACCTGGGGTGTCCAACCTCCTCATGGGCTTAGAAAGGCTGTGGCTCACTCAGAGCTGTTACTGAGACAAGACCAGAAGCCAGGGCTTCCTGCCTCCAAATGCAGCCTTAGCCACTAGCATGAGCTGCCTCCTAACCCGAATGTCTGGGGGGGTGTCATCCACGGAAAGGGGGAGCTGAAAGGCAGGATGATGAATTAAGTTCGGGGAACTAGGGCTCAGGGGAGAGGAGAGGCTGTGGTGTGGGATGTGTCTCAGGCTTGCTGAGACCCATAGGACAAGGATGGGAAACCGAGGCTCCCGGTGGTTCGCTAGCTGGGTGAGCCGGGGCCACATGTGCAGAGATGGGAGCACCAGGGCCAGGAAGAAGACAGGGGGGGGGAGGAGGAGGAGGAGCTCTGTGTGGAAGGAAAACCAGGATGAACGGGAGAGAAGGGGGAGTGGGCCTGTGATTCCCTCTGCAGGTCACAAGCGGGTGACCTCGATCACCTGGACAGTGAGTAGATCCTACTCTAGGGATCTACTAGGATCTACTGGGCTGGGAAGACTCTGGGGGGCTTCGCACGGATCCCGTAGGACTGGGGACACATGATGGGGCAAAGAGGGGCGGGCAGCCTCAGGAGAGGCAGAATAAAGCTGGGCGAGTGAGGCGGGGATCTAAGAGAAAGAAGGTGCCGGTGACCGGGGCCGGAAAGGGAGAACAGCAAAGCAAGCGAGGAAGGCACCAGCGGGGCGGGCGGGCTGGGAGAGCCCGTCCATGCAGACTACTGCACATGGCTAATTACTGCAGCAGAGGGAACGAGCGGTGCGTGCGCGCGCGCGCGCACTCCTGCCTTCAGCTCGGAGCTGCTTGCAGACTGGGCAGGGAGGATGTCTACCCGCCAAGAGGAGCGGAGGGGGCTGCCGCCGCGCCAGGCCGTCCCCAGGGTGAGGCTGCTCCCAACTTGCAGCTCCGCTGGCCGACAAGAAAGGGGAAGATGGCTGCTAAGGGGGCCGGGGCCGGAGCGGGGGAGTGGGCGGGAGGGAGGAGGAGCGAGTCGGGGGCGGGCCCCGGCCCGGGCGCGGGCGCTCTGGCCCCTGCCTGCGGCCCTCGGACCCCGGGCTCCTGAGCCGGAGGGGCAAGGCTTTCGGAAGCAGCCCAGCGCCGGTTTTACGGGCGCCTGCTCAGTGCCCGGCACCAGCTGACTTCCTGGGAAATGGGCACATGGCTATTCCCAAAGCATACACACAAACACCAGGCAAGTATACACAGGGATGCACACGGACACAAACATGCACACGAAGGAGCAGGCACACATGCAAAAAAAGACGCACGGATACACAAACACACAGAGACACACACTAAGATGCATGCATACAAACACAGACATACCGTGTGTGTGACAGACCCTTTTGCACAGATCTGACCATGTCACTCCTCTGTTCAAACTGGCTCCCTATGACCTACAGAATAAAGTACAAACCCCTTAGCTCGGCATTCAAGGCCCTCTGCAGGCTGGTGAAATCCTACCTTCCCAGTCTTCTCTCAATAGCCCAGCTAGGCTGGATGTCTTTCTTACCGCCCCCAGACACGGCTTGTATGGGCCCCCCCCCCCCCCCCCCCCCCGCCTCTGCTCACCCTGGTCCCTGTGCCAAGGTCCTCCTCCCGCGGTCCTCCCCCCTGGCTGCTGGGAGCCTTCCCGCTGTCCCAGGGCCAGCTCAGGTGCAATCTCCCTGCTAGCCACCCACTCCACCACCCGAAGCTAGAAATAACCTTTCCCCCACCATGAATATGGAAGACAGGATGACGCCACAGATAGAAATAAGTGGTCAGATTTGGGGAAAGATAATTAGCTGACTTGGGAGATGGTTCTGTTGAGGCATCAGGGGGAGATGGCCAGTAGGAGGTGGGAGGTGGACACAAGGCTTGGCACCCTGTGTAACAGTGATGATGAAAACTGTGGCAGTGAATGGAAGCATCCAGGGGAAAATATCAAAGAAATTTGGAGGGTCTTGGAGAACTGCTGCACTCTGGGGTGGGGGAGGGCACAGGAGCCAGTGGGGGGTGAGGGAAGCAGGGGCATTAGGAGTGTGGGAGCTCCAAAGTATGGGGAAAAAAGAATGCCCAGCAAGATGAGGTAGTCACCAGGCACCAACGGCTGGGGAGAGGTCAATGAGCAAAGGACATGGGCTTGGGCCATTGGGGGCCCTGGAGAAGAGAGTGACGGGGTCCGTGGCTCCCTTTAAAAGGGCTTATAGAGAGAAAGGACAGGAGGAAGGAGGGGCATCAGGTGTAAGCAACTTTCTAAAGACTATCTGTAAGAGAGGGGAGACACTGGATGGCAGCTACAAGAGCTGGAATCAAGAAAGCCTCTTCTGCCGAGGCGGGAACCTCTGGACCCTCAGTGCCCAGACTTCTAAAGTCTGGCTGATAAATGCCAACTCTGTGGGCAGAAAAGGAGCCAAAGGCAAGGGAGAAGCTGAAGATTTACTAGAGAAAGGCCCCTACAAAGGCTCCCTAAAAAGGAGCCCCAGGGGCAGAATCGGCTGAGCCTTCTGTGAGGAGGGGGAAGAGAAATGGGAAGATGGAGAAGGGGAGAGGGCTTCTGGCTTCTCAGAGAAGTCACCTCTGGGTGAGAGGGTCAGGGCAACTGGTCCTGAGGACCCCAAGGTGGGGCCCCATAGGGTCACAGTGAGGGACCTCCTCGGGCAGCAGCGGCCCCAACAAGTCTTCTGCCTCAGTCTTGGTGTCTTGGGCTGACCTGGCCAAATAGGTCAGAAGCTGTCTGGGGGCAACATGTGCCGAGGTTCTGATGGCAGCTGGGGGCCGTGCATACTGGCTGTCCATGAGTCAGTGCTTTGAAAGGTTCGCTGCCACTGGGTCCTGCCTTCACAAAGGAACCACATGTCTGTCCTAGAGAGGGAACATTCAGCTGGGAGACAGAAGTGATGGAACCCAACTCTGACATTTTTATTAGTACTGTGTACCTGGGGACTCCAAGACTCATGGAAATAATAACAGGACGTACCTCACAAGGAGGTCCATGTACTGCACACCTTAAAGTACTAATTTTCCATCATAATTAATAATTAGTATTAATTAATAATAATTACTACAATTACATCAAAGGGCCTGTTCTGTTCCCTGGCCTACCTGAGAAATGGAAGGATAGCAGGGCCAATAGCAACCCCACTGGAGCTGCTGGGCTCCATCTGGGATCCGGGCACAGGCTGGGGGCTAAGGGCCACTCATGGAGTTGGGAAGGGTGCCCTTCTCTGTCCCTAACTCCAGGACAGTCCCAGCATCTCGACAATGGAAACCCAGGGCTCCTCCACCCCTTCCTGCCCTAGGAGAGGTTCGAGACCCAGTGACAGTCCCTTCTAGCAGCCCTGCCACATCCCAGTGACCCTGACCTTGGCCCTCTGAACCCCACAAGAAGCAGGCTGAGGAAGGGCAGGGGAGCCATACTGGGGGAGAGGGGACAACAATCACTTCTATACAACTGCAAGGTGGGGGTATTTTTATTACATGAAACCAACATTGTGACCACATAATTCCACTTCCCATCTGGCTTTTACCATTTTCAAAAGGCATTACTGACATGGCCTCCACTGTGGGACAAGAAGAGCTGGCATTTGGGCAAAGAACCCATTTTAAGGATGAGGAAACTGAGGCTACAGGCTATATCTTATTTGCACATAGTTGTTCACATGCTTCCTTCCCATCGAGAACATGAGCTTCTTGAAGGAGGGGCCTGGGTTTTTAGCTTTCTTTGTCTGCCCAGTGCTCAGCAAATGCCTGCCATGAAAATAGGTGATTACCAATTGACTGATTTCTTGGAAGGAGCATTAGCCTCTCAGTGTCAGCAGACAGCTGAGTTCAAATGTGGCCTAGGAGCTTGGACCAGGGCTCAACCTTTGACCTCTGTGAATCTCACTTTCTCCATCCATAAATCAGCAGCAGAGACTAGAGTGTTTAACCCGGATCAGAAGATCAGATGAGGAGATAATGTATGTAAAGCATTTCAGAGGCCATAAGGTGTCCCATAAATGCCAGCTATTATTCTTCATTACTGTCATCTTTGATGGCATTGAGGAAGCATAGTGGAGAGAGCATGAGGAGGATCTGACTTCAAATCCAACACTTAACTCACGTGGCTGTGTGATTCTGCAAGTCACATAGCCTCTCAACCTCAGTAAAAGGAAGCACCTCAGTTCCAGAACTGTTGTGAGATTACAAGTGCTTTCCAAATCTGAAAGCACTACAGAAATGCTATTCTTTATTTATGAAGCTAGAATTATTTTGTATTTAGTGAGGATAAAGCAACTACCTGAATAAAATTATGATTATTATTCACCTCATTCTGCATGGAGTCCTGAGATGAGTTACTACCCTGCTATTTATTAGTCTTTTATATTTAATGTTCTCAGACTGCTTCGCCTGTGATTATTATGGTGGTGATTGTCATTTTTCAGTAGCAAGACCCAGGCCCGCTGCTATTGAGATGGCAACATCATGCTGTATTTTATGGATTCCATCCTGAGTCCAGGGTGAGGGGTTGCAGCCCTGGGATTACCATTCCGCTGCCATTCCCACCCACACTAAGGGCTCAATGAACTACCATCTCAAGCTGTGTCACAAAAATCCCACCTTCACACATCCTTAATCCCTCAGCTGGAAGGTCTCCATAATTCTATCAAGATATATCTATCATGGGCTTAATTTATGCTGAGTACTAAGGGGTACAAAATGGCAGTGCCTGCTCTCACAGGGCTTACAGTCCAATAAGCAATTTACAAATATGCAGGAAACCCAGGAGGTTGTATGACCCTGCCATTTTCATTTCAACTAAATTCATTCAACAAGCATTTATAAGGTATCTACTATGTCATGGGCACAATACTAAGGTTGGAAAATGAAAAAAAAAAAAAACTCCTGTTGTCAAGGAGATTCCATTCTATAGTGGGAGAGAATGAAAGGTGGACCGACAGCCACAGAGACAAAGGACTCTGTAAAGGAGGTTGATTTATGTCCTAGATTTTAGGAGAATGGAAATTAAAAAGGTAAGAAGGAAGAAATAGCTAATATGATCCTACAGGCTTAAATTTTTAAAGAAAAATCAACTCCAGGGGCAAAAGATTTCCAAGAACAAAATTCTAGCAAACAAGAACCAATGAGAGTGGGGAAGGAAATCTGAAGATGCCCAAACAGCTGGTCCTGTAGGGAACACTTGAACCAGCTCTGATTTTGAAAGGATGAATCTTGAAAATAGAAATAAAGTCATAGAACTGATACCAAGAAGAGCATGGACCAGCCAGAATGGCATCAAAAAGGCCAAAAGCAGTAAAGAATTGTAAAAAGAGTAGATGCCTCTAGACAAATTATGATACACGAAGGTAACAATATTACTGTGTCACAAGAAACAATGAATATGAAGAATTCGGAGGAACCTGGGAAAACTTACGTGAACTGATACAGGTGAAGTAAGAACCAAAAAAAAAAAAATCAAATCTACAATGATTATAGCAATATAAACAAAAGGGGGGGGGGAATCACAAAAGGGAACTGAATGCTACATAATTGTAGTGACCAAGCTGAACCTAGTAGAAGAGAAAATAAAAGGCATTTCCTGCCTTCTTTGGAAAGTTGAGAGATGACAGTGGATGTGAAACATCACATTTCTCTAGAATCTCTTGATACAGTTTGGCTGACTTGCTCCCATCTATCCTTTGCTCCCTCTGTTTATTTTTTGGCTCTTGGTGGGGAGAGGAAAGGGATATATTTAGAAATTATGATGATGTAAAAAATATCTTTGTTTTATATGTAGAGGCAAGAAAAACAAGGAAAGCTGAAGGCCCCTGCCTGAGGAAGATGGAGAAAAAGATACCACTTATCTGGGGGGAAGCAAGCTAACTCAATTCCTCTTTTGCTTCGGTTTCCAACACTGCTATATGGCAGTTCAAAGTATTACTGTTTTGGGGACAAAAAAAACCTGAAACAAAGTGGGTAGTCATCAAAGGATACCTTGATATAGAGGCAGAGGCTCTGAGTTCAAATCCCATCTCTGCCACTTACTTGAGACTTTTAGCAAGTCATTTCACATATTACCTATAAAAAGAAAGGCTGGACTAGATGATGTTAAAATGCATTTCAGTTCTAAAACTATGTCATCTGAATATCTAACAACTGGGGAAGGGATGAACACACTGAATTTGGGGGAAACAGAATTTGGACTTGTTCTGAGCAGCCAAGAGTTTATAACTTCAAGTTTTAAGAGTTGCCTGCAGCCCTGAGATACTGGGAGACCGGCCCATGGAGATGTGTGAAAAGCAAGATCTGGACCCAGTTATTCCTGATGCTAAGATGAGCTCTCTCTCCACTAGGCCAGGCTGCCTATTTATGACTATTATGATGGAATATTACTGTACCACCAGAACCGGCAAGTCTGAGGTTTCAGAAAAATATGGAAAGAGCTGGGTAAACTGAGGCAGAGCAAAGCAAGACAAATGATATCCAAAATGTCTACAAATGTATAAATTGAAAGAATACTAAAAGGCAGCTGCACTCTGAGTAACTATAGAGAACAATCCTGGTCCCAGGGAACATTTCCTCATGTACTAAGTTCCTTTCAGGAGAGGAGTGGGGGGCTCAGGATACAAAATGATGCACACCCCATCAGATACAGGTGATAGCAGGTTTTGCTGAATTGTTTTTCTTTGTTACATAGGAGGGTTTCATCAAAGGAGTGGGGTATGTCTGGAAATTACTGTAATGTAAAAAACAAAAGGCCACAATAAAACTTATTTTTAAAAAACCCTTATGTGAAGAATAAATACATGGGGGCTTTTTAGCAGACTGAAAGTTTAATACAAGACAATAGGATGACAAAGCAGGCAAAATAGTTAATGAGATAGTGGGCTGAACTAATGGAAAGAGAATGTCTCCAATAAAGGAACTGATGGTCCCACTTTCTTGGCTTAGGGAAAGGGAAGGGAAAAGAATAAGCATTTATTAAGCCCTCGAGATGTGCCAGGCACTGTGCTAAGTGCTTTCTACGAATATTATCTCACTTGATCCACACACCAACTGGAGGAGGTAAGTACTACTGTACAGCTGAAGAAATGGAGGGAAGTACAGGTTAAGTGACTAGCTCAGAGTCACACAGCTATTAAGTGTCTGAGGCCAGATATGAATTCAGATCTTCCTGACTCCAGATCTAGCACTCTCTCCACTGCCCCACCACCTGGCTTGGTCAGATCAGATTTGGAGTTCTAAGGCCCATGTTTTGGGACAGAGACTGATAAGTTACAGATAAGTGTCCAGAGGAAGACCCCTCGGATCTATTCCGCAAGATGACTGAATGAATCAGGGCAAAGTAACTTGCCCAAGATCTCATGGCTAGTCAGTGTCTGAGGCTACATTTGAACTCAGGTTTTGGGACTCCAGGCTTAGTGCTCTGTGCACTGGGTCAACTGTGCAGGGAAACATCCTGAGGGAATGAGAAGAGCCAGACTTTGAGGCCTGATTCTAGACCTGGCCTTAGCACCTGATAGTTCTTAAGCAAATCTCGTCACCTATCTGACAACTAACTTCCTTATTTGTAAAAATTACCTGGAACCTGAGGCCCCTCCACCCCAGAGTCCGCAGTCCAAGCAGTATTATCCATTCAGAACTTCCTCAAGGCAACACAGGTGAAGGGTAATGGACTAATGAAGGCTGGATGGGCTGGGGTCAGACCTTGTCTCAGGTACTTCCTGCAACATGACCCTGGGCTACCACTCCAAATCTCAGGGCTACACTTGGCCCGCAAGTTTCCCATCACTTGCCCTATGTGAGAAAGAGGAACAAATGTCCGTCGGGAGTTCCAGAGATAAATGCAATTACAGGTCTGGACAAAATAAGAACCAGGTGGAGCACTGGTGCTAGATCAGGTTGGAAGGGCCACAAATGGCAGACGTGGAGAGTAGGGAAACACTTAAGGGCTTCCAAAGGCCTTCAAGGACCAGCAGGACCTGCAGGATCTATTCCCCTGTGATCCCTTATTACCCATAGCTGAGAGGGAGACCAGAGGCCATCCAGTCCAACCCCCTCCTTTTTTAAAGGAAAAAAATTCCAGCGCGCATTTAAGTCACTGGTTTAAGGTCATCTGGGATATGAATCCAGTTCCTCCAATTCCAAAGCCAGGGCCTTTTTAAGGAATTCCAGGCAGAGGGAACAGGATGAGCAGATACGGGAGCAATGCTGCCTCACCAGACCAAAGGACCAGAGCAAATGTATCTGACTGGGGGAAAGAGGGAGGGAGCAGGGGCATGCTCTCCATCCCAACAGGAGCAGGATTAAGGGGCCTTTGACATAGAAATGGGGATCTTGGACTTTAGGCTGTTGGAGATCCAAACTTGGCCACAGACCGGGCAGCTGCTTTGTCCTCTCCAGGGCCAGCTTACCACCATGAGGCCCTGAGGAAAGATGAAGGAAGTGAGGGCTCACTTTCGATTCTGAAAAATGACCTCTCAAGGCACGTGCTGCCAGGCCATTCAGCTCCAATCTCAGACATCTGGTGGTTCTCTTCCACCAAATCCTTCTAAACTGTTGATAAGCCACCTTTTATCAGGACTCAAGAGACTGGGACAAAGGAGCCTGGGAAATGATCATTTGTTCTACTGGGTCCCTAAGGATCTAGATTCCAAATCTACCCCAAGAAAGATTTAGAGAGAGGACAGTCAAAGGAGCAGACCGAGCTACAGAAGACATGTGGTGGACCAGGAGCTGAACCTGGAAATAACTTGACTAGCTGTGGGTAAGCAACTTAACTGCTCCCATCCTCAGATTTATCATCTGAAAACCAGTCATAATAATACTAGTCCTGCTCACCTCGTAAGTGTATATGGTGAGGAAAGTACCTGATAAATATCTAAGTCCACTGGAGAAGTGGGAGTTCTGGTCTAGAACATGCTGTTTTCCTATTCCCTACCACCTGCCTGTCCTTCCAGACTGGCTCCCCTGAGCCCTCCCAGATCACCTCATTTGATACTTGTTTGTCCAATTAGACAATAAGTTTCCTGAGGGCAGGCAGGAACCTTGTTTCTTTTTCTTTCTCTCTCTTTTATTTTTGAACCCCTGAAAGCTAGAAAGGCTTAGGCTATGGGCCTTGGCAAAAGATGGTACAAATGTCATTTAGAAGCCACCCATCCCTGACCAGAGAATCTTACCCACAGGCTGGCCACAGGGGGAATGAATTTTCCTGACTCTTGCAGTTCTTGAATACATTCCTATCTACAGAGGTTGAGATCTTATGTAAGGGAAGGGATACCCACACTAAGTCCCGAAGAACTCTGTTCTCAGGGACTTAGTACACAGGGCAAGAAAGTGTCTGCTGAATCTGGAAAGGGAATGGGCACCAGAACAGGCAAGGCAGAGGCTAAGCCCTAATGGTTTAGCTCGTCGATCCTTACCGGCCTGATGGACAGGAACTCCCCCCTGTCATAGCCTCAGAGCTTCTGTCCTGCCTTCAGCCAGACTTCCCAGAGCTGCCTGCTCTCCTGGCCTCCATTAGGGAAAGAGAGACCATCCCCTCTCCCTTCCATCCAGAACCGAACCTCCAAACATTCCCAAGCCTAGGATCTAGCTCTGCCTGAAAAGAACACAGAAAGAAAGCCCCAAATCTAGTCTCAGCTCTACCCATAATTCCTGGTTCTCCCACTAATTATGTAAAACCCGAGTTCAAGTCTTCCTATGCCAACTATGTGACTCTGGGAAAATCATTTTCCTTCTGAACCTCAGTTTTCTCAACTGTAAATTGGGCAGGGCCAAACTTTTACTGCAATCTCACCCATCACTGAAGATCCAGCAAGATGATGTGAAGAATTATGTACATCAGTGGAAAGTGAGCATGCTAGCCCAACGCAAATCTGGACAACTTGAGGATTGTCCCCAAGCCCAGCACTTATTACTGACCTCTCAGGATCAAGGCTAAACTGATCCTCTCTAAAAGCAGTGACCAAGGAGAGACCTAGATCCCCTAGGAGATACCCTGGTATTCATAAGACCTAAAATTTCTTTTTTTAAGACCCAAGTTTGTTCTTTGCATGCTCTCAGAATCAAACACATGTCCTGGAAGTACAAGAAAAAAAAATAAAATTAGGTCCTATCCCAGGTAACTAACTTACAATCACAAAATCTCAAAGCTGGACAGGATCTTAGTGGCCCCTCAGTCCAACCATTCCTGACCAATAAGTCTTCTTTTATAATGGGTGGTTTTGATCTTGGTATCAGGAAGAGCTGGGTTCAAATTCTGCTAGTTCTGGGACCTTGCACAGGTCAAGAATAATCCCACACCCCAATGGCTTCAGTTCCCTTACCTGTAAAATGTGGGAGGTTAGACTAGATAGCCCAGAGCTATCTCCTTGCCACACCTGGACACACACCAAGATTCTGGTGACTTTGTGAATTAGTCACATCTCTTCAAAGCCTATGATATCTCTGAGACTCAATTTCTTCATCCGTAAAACGGGATAACAATCTCTTAGGGCTGTTTTGGGGCTCAAATAACAATGTCTAAAGTGTTCTGTGTACCTTCAAATAATCTAGAAATTATTGTACCCAGACATCTAGCCTCTCTGTAAAGACTGCTAGTGTGGGGGAAACCTAGGGAATTTGTCATTAAATGAAGTCACCCATCGCTTCTAATTCTGAGGTCAAGCAAAACATATCTAATCCTTGTTTCCCATAACACTCCATAAACCAATGAAAGACATATCATGCTATCCCTAAATTTCTCCCTAATCCTGCACCCCTTTTTAAATTGTGAAAAGAAGAAAGGCTTCATCTTTTAGAAAAATGAATCAACCAGGAAAGGGAGACTAAGGTCTGTGCCAGGCCAGCTGGTCAGTCATGAGTTGGACAAACAGGATTCATATCCTGCATCTGACATTACCTATGTCACTGACCTTCATGAAAATCAGTCATCCTTCCAGTGTTTTGATTCCTCCTCAGCTAAATCAGGGATGTTAGATAGGGTGACCTCTGAGATCCATCAACCCTAGAGGCAGCTGATGATGAAATGGATAGAGCCCCAGGACTGGAGTTAGGAAGACCCAAGTTTAATCCAGCCTCAAACCTTTACTATGTGGGAACCCCCAGGGAGAGACTTAATCTTTCCAGCTGCCTTAATTTTCTTATCTCTAAGAATGAAGTTGATAACAACACCTATCTCTAAACCATGTAGTGAAGATCAATATTTGTGAAACTCTTAGCAGAGTGCCTGGCACACAGCAGATGCTTAATAAATGCTTATTTCCTTCTGAAGTTTATAACCTCCTAGAACAAAATTCATTGTCCAATTAACCTTGGCCTTCTGGGCCTACCAAGCTTCCTTCTGCCAGAGGCAAGAACCAACTCTGGCTTCAGAGGATGGGGTAGGAAACAAATACTAGGCTGTTACAGGCTCTCAGTTCTCACTGCTGAATCTATCCCATTACCTCCATGAAGATGTGATCCAGAAGCATTGCAAGACATACAAAAACCCCATATAAAGACATACATCAATCCTACATACATCCCCAGATGGTTCCAATCCAGAACCACCTGTCCAATCCTCCCCAGTCAGAAATGTTCCTCTGCCTGCACTCCTTGCTTAGAACAGTACCTCCTTAACAAACAAGGCATTCTAGGAATGGCCCAGGAACCCCATAAGATACAATCCTGTTCAGCAGTGATAACGAAGAATAAAGGGAGTGGGGTCAAAGACGTTTCATATGACTGATTATAAAACTAGAAGAGACCTGAGAGGACATAGGGTCCATCCCCTCATTTTACTTACAGATAGGGAAACTGAGGCTGGGAGAGGTGAAGGAATTTGCCCAGGGCAATTCAGTGACAAAGAAGATTAAGAAAGGATGCATTAGAGGGTCCCAGAGCTTGTGGGCTTGGGAGGAGAGGCAGAATGGTTTAGTAAAAGTGTTGCAGGAGGTGATAAAGGAATTGAAAAGCTATCCTAGGACTTCTTAGCTCAAATAGATGTGTTACCAAGTCTTCTTGCCTCCCTTGAAAATGACCTGCATTTAAGTTCCTCTAGCTCTCCTACCTCATTCTCAGAAATAATTTTTTTCATCTCCCCCTCCCCAAAAGAGAGCAGCCATTCCTGTGCTGCCCCCAAGTTGCTTCCAACAATTTCTCAAAGTACTTCTGGGATCCCAAAACACTTAGTCACAGATTTGGAGGACGGCAGAACTGGTTGGAACCTTAGGAGACCTAAATCCAGTCCAGGCATCGCATAGAGGAGGAAACTGAGTCTGGGAGAGGGAAAAGAAATTCTATCTGGCCCAGGTTAGTGCCCTGCTAGGATCCCCATAACTGCTGCTGGAAAGGATGCAGGAACCCCATAGGAAGCAAACATGTCTCTATCCTAAGTGGCTCCAGGCTGCTCACAGTCCATACGTTCAGACTCTAGGAGAGATGGTGCCAGGGAAGCAGGGCAGGCACCACTAGGTGCCCAAGAGACTGAGCCAGGGGCAACCTCTCCATCCTAAAACCCTTCCCCTAGCTCCTTCACAGCTTCCCCCGCCATCCCCACTCTAGAAATGACATATGGGGAGGGGGCATTTCCTCCTTAACAGCGCCTCCCCGCTCCCCCAAACGCCCTCGTCCCCAGGCACCCCCTCCAGAGGAGCAGCCCCTTCTTTTCGAATCCACTTCCCCACTAAAAAAAAAAAAACCCGCTAAGAAGCAAATCCACCCACTCGGGTCTCCTTCCATTCTAGCTTTTTATCCCACCCACCCCCTCCGGGAAAAAATTTTTAGAGCCCCCAAAGACCCCCAAAGCCCCAAACCCCAAACTTTGGGTCCGAGTTAACTTTACCCCCGCGGCGGGCAGCCGGGCCCCGATCTCGGGGCTGTTTCCTTTTTTCTCTTTCAAGTGCGATTACATTGTGTCTCAAGCCCCGCGAGGCTCCTGCACACACGGCCCAAAAGTGCCAAAGAAAAGCAAAAAAAAGCCGTGGCTTTGGGGGGCCCCCTTCGCCTCCAGCCGCCTCTCCCACATTCTCAGACAGTTTTATTAAAATTTTCAGACAAAAGAAAAACAAAAATGGCAGCCTGGCTTATTTTTAAAACAGGACAGGGACGCCATATTCTGCAGATCTGCAAAAAAAGGCAGAAATCCGGCGCTGGCCACCCAGCCGGCGCGGCGGCCCCGGCGCGAGCCCCGCTCCATTTGCAATCAGTTTATTTGCATTAAGCCCCATGAATCATTGTTTACCGGAGAATTGCGAGCAGGTTTGAATAGCCCGGCTTTTAAAAAAAAAAAAAAAAAAAAAAAAAAAAAAAAAAGATCCCAAGACACTTCCTCCCCCCCGCGAGCCAGAGAGCCGAGAGCTGCAGCCGCCGGCCAGGGCCGGGGCCGGGACTGGCGCTGGGGCTACTATCGTTGCTGTGACCGCCGCCGCCCGGGCTACCGGGGATGGTGGCC
>JAJPUD010022164.1:7302-21873 GCA_023553655.1 Myrmecobius fasciatus | reverse complement strand
TGCCTTTTGACTATAATTAAATGAGAGTTTCACTGTTTGCCATTTATAGCTCTTTGTAACCTTGCCTCAACTGAACTTTCTTGTCTTATCCTTGTTACCTTTTGTTCCCTGGTAAAATTTTATGGTCTCTGAAACTCTTGAAAACATAACTAAACCATCTAATTATGAAGAGGAAAGGAAAGTATGATACTATCCACTAGGCAGAACTACGGAAAGAAAGGAGAATGAATTCACATTGAAAGCTTTCTATTGAGTTGAAACAAAAGAAAATTCATATTCACTTGTTTTTGCATAGTGTATGATGAATATATATATACTCAAAGAAATGAGTCCTGCTGAAAATCTGTTGTGTTCACTATGATGACTTATTATTTGATTGCTTTATTGTGTGTATTTCAATAAAAATCATCTCAAAAAGAAATTCACCTGCTTGATTGGATATATTGATCATATTAACTGAATAATAAGTCATTAGCCAACAATTATTATTTATGAATCAGTCTTATCATGCAAGACCTAAAAAAGAATTTTTCAAAAATAATGAAGCATATTTCATCACATTGTTCTTTCTAAAATTTATTATTTACTAATTTTTAGAGAGAACAAAAGGTTTTTGTGCCATATATAAAATATCTAAAGATATTTATTATTTCACCTTCAATTTATCTTTTAAAAATTTCTATTTGTTGTGTATGTTCTGCAAGGTATATAACATATTTGTACATGTATATACTATGCAAATAAATATACATATATTAGAGGTGAGTGCTCAAAATTTTTTTACAGATGGGGTACATGATTAAATCCAATCTTTTTAATTTAACATTTTTTGGGGGGTTGGATTTCTAAGCTATGTACATTTTTACCAATCTTTGTTAGTGTAAGCTGTCTCTGGCCAAGAATGTGTTATCACTATATTTTAACCTGTGATCCAGACAATTCAATTTGCAACCTCAGATATTATCTGCTTAGCTAGCTGTTCATGCCAAATTATTTATTCTCTTTCTTGTTCCTTACTTCCAATGGGCAACAGTGAGAAAACACAACCTGAGATTTAATAGCCTTCAGTTTCATAATCATTGGCAACATTTCTGTTGGTTCCTTTAGGCATATAAATGAGAATTCATGTATATCTATATTACCAGAGGTGGGTAGTTATCATCCCTTTGGATAAATCTTGAGAGATTTCTGTTATATTTTAGATACATGTCCTAGGAATACTACAACTTTCTCCACTTTGTCAGGTTGACAAAGAGCTGCCTTAGAATTCTTGAGTGGGGAATTACCAACTACTACCATTTTTCTCTTCTTCCTTTGAACTTTGCTCGATCATCTCACATCCAATAGCTTCTATATGACTCTGTTATATCATTTGAAGAATAATCAGCTTTTCCCTCCCAAAAGCGTCCATGTCTCTTCTCTTCAGGAAAAGGCTCAAATCTGTTTTTGTGTTCCATTGTACAGCTTTTCTTTTTCCTTTATATCAAGGGTCAAGGCTCCTCTTCTCCATCCAAACAGAATGACCCTCTTTCCCCCTCACTTATTCCTTGATTTTTTTTCTTTTACGAACATTTAATTGTTACTACTCATTTAGAGTTTGGTTTTGGAGAGGTATTCCTTGAATCCTTTTACTTTCTCCTCCAGGAAGATCAGCCCATAATTGGTAAAATCTCACTATTACTTAGCTGTGACAGAAATACAATTATCAATCCCTTGATACAAGTCACTCTATAATTTTTCCCATTCTCCATAATGATTAAGATTTTCTGATTCCCCTCTAACTACTTGTGAATATTTGCATCTCAAGTCTAAGTACCTCATTAAAACTTTCACAGCTATTTGTTAACTTTTAGTAACTTGACAGCTACACTCATATTTCTTAGTCTCAGTAACTCCACACATACATTCACCATCCCTTCAGACTTACACCAACCTCCTCTGTTGCATCAATTTTCTACTCCCATCAATTTGCATTACTTTGATTTTTCCTCTTGCCTTTTCTTACCTTTTTTTCCCCTTGCCAACTATGTTTTCCTTATCCATTTAGACTCTAACTCTGCTTTCTAATTTTTTCTTGTTCTCCTTAATTCTGTCATTTCTTTTTTATTTCTCCTTGATTTTGATCTTTCAACTCCAAAGTAGAATCTGGACCAGTATTTAAGCCTTAAGGTTGTTTTTTTTTTTAAATAAATTTCCTTAGTTTCTTCCAAATTTCACCAAATATCTCCTCTGCAAGTTCAACTTCTGATTTATCTTGCCAGTCCAAATCTCTCCAAGTAAATAATATGTTATTCTCCTCCTTTTTGGACTTAATTCATTATCTCTTCTTTTCTGCCCTCCTACAAATATCTTTGGCAAAAAGAGGGATGAATGAATGAAAACACATTTACTAAGTGCTTGCTATGTGCCAAACACTTTGATAAGTTCTAGGGATATATAAAGAAAAAAAGTGAAATAGTTCCTATCCTCAACAAGCTCACACTAATTGAGAAAGCACATATAAGATAGTTCAGACTCAAGGCAAAAGAAAACATCAAGAGGTAGATAGTTCTAGGAGGTTCATTAGTAGGTAGAATGACAATGCTCAGAGTTTGGAGGGCTTAGAATCAAGGTAGATGTTAAGATCAGGTGGTCTTTATCATTTTATCAGAAGAAATAAAATTGGTAACTTACCTCTCTTCCATGTGGTAAGAGCAGTCAAATAACAGTATGAATGGCCTCGACTCAAGTGAGGGTAAGAAGGAAGAATAAGACACAAAGGGGGTACTCATTGAGGTGGGTCTTCCTGTTGTCCTACAAATCTGAATGAGATTCAGGTTGTCCATGACTGGGGGAGGGGGGAATGGATTGGAGTCAGCAATGGTCCACTTGAAAAATTAGTCTTGGTGTTTGACAAACATAGTAGAGAGTTTTCTACCTCTTTTCTTCATCATTATGTGGGAGGCTTGGGTCCCTGTCTCCTAAGTATTATGATATCTCACCCTCTCATGGTGATTTGTCTCTTCCCACAATTATAAGCAACTCATTCTATTTCCCTTTTTGCTTAAAGGGACTTGTTGTTTTTCCTTTGTTATTGAAGAGGACCATGAAATCGGGGAGGTAATGCTATGACATACAAATGAGCTGGATTTAAGTGAGGGAGGCAGTTTAAAGTCACCTGCCTAATTTTCCCTCCAGGGCCATCTGGGCCCAATGGCTAGATATAGAGCAAGACAACTGCCTGGCCTTTTTAAGGTGAGGTCTTCAACAAGACTCAGTTTCAATGAGGCTGCACTCATTCAGTGATTAAAATTAGGTAGCAAATGATGCAAAGAATCTCCTCTTTAGGCTAATCCCCAAAATTTAAATAAATTAATAAATAAATGGATAAATGAATTTAGGAGGGGAAGACCCTCATCTGGTCAAAGCAGAAATGATTGCTATTTACATTCAATCTGAGTCAATCAGGACCCAGAAGCAAGGGAACTAGGGGGTCAACCAGCATTTATTCCTCAGCACTGAGGTAAAAAAACAGGGAAGAGTTCCCAATAGATCAACACAAAAAGTTGGTAAGGATGATTATAAAAGTACATAGCTTTGCAAGGGCATTTCCCTTGCAGCACATACGTCAAGAAAGTAAGAAAGAGGAAACCTGTCTGTTAAGAAATGTTTGAAATAATTCCATCATCAGAAAGCTTACACCATCTCAATATTGATGTAGCATTTCTGATTAACATTCTGGTTCTCGGAGATGGGTTGGGGGTGGATTGGGATATACAACAGAGAATTAATCCACGACTTTAGCATCTATCAACTGATGTTTTAAATAATAATAAAAGAAAAAAACAGGTAGAAGCAGATGTAGACCAACAATTTATATTTTCAATCCTTGTCATTGATTTCCAGTTCATGGGTCAGGGATCTTGAGGAGCCTCTGCAGCTGTTGTAAGAGCTCCATTTAACTAAAAGCCAGGCTAAATATTCCTCTTCATGATGTGATATACAGAATCTTGACTTCAGATCCAAGAGTTCACATCCTGTCTCTGAAACTTACTGGCTGAGTGACAATGAGCAAACTACTTAACCTCTTTGAGTGCTCATTTATAAAATGGTAATGATAATAATGGAGGAGAGATAATGTAAAATGGAAGTTAGGGGGCTGGCCTCAGCATCAGGGAGACCTGAATTTAAGGTCTTCCTTTGACATACTGGCCATGGGATCTAGACCTTTTGCTTCATCTATATGTGCCCTATGCACATTCATAAGAGTCTAAGTTGTATAGAATTGGCAGAAGGAGTTTCCATACCTCTGATCTCCCTATAGCAAAACAATCAAAGATCTAGTAAAAACAAAGGAACCAAATCAATCCTGGACCATAGTCCAGGAATATTGGGTGGGTATAGGTCACAAATGAGATGCATACAAGGCACATTGCAATTGGATATATACTTTTCAACTATTATTAGCTTGAATGCATAAGCATTACTATTTTTTTCCAAAAGCATATATATTGGGACAGCTAGATGGTGCAGTAGATAGAACAGATAGAAATCATGAGGACCTCTGTAGTGTGCTTTCTAAAGCCCACAAATTGGGGTGCCAAAATGTACCATGCATTCTAGAGCCCCCACACTAGGGTGCCAAAATATACCATCCTGGACTAGCTCTCTGGAGGATCTTGGACCAGCCCAAGTCCTTGGTCTTGGGGGAGGAGTGATGAAGATGAGACTCAAGTGGATGGTCAAAGATAGAGTCCATTTATTTCAAGTCCTCTTAGCCCTTAAATATCTTAGTACAATTACATCACTACAGCTCACTGAGCATGTGCCAACTGTAGTACCATTACATCACTACAGCTCACTGTGAAAATGCTAACTATAAGCACCCTGCTATAAATATGTAAATGCATCTCTTTATTGGAAGTATCTTTGCTTCAAGTAGAACACAGGTGGTCATGCCTTCCTCCCTTCCCCCAACTTCTCAGGAAGGGTGAGAGCCCTTAGGAGAGATGGGGAGCCCACCCAGACATTGTTAGCAGGTTCCCTCGGGGCTGAAGGGTCTTATTCCTCACCCAGAGTTCCCCTACTATCTGTGACCCTCTACAGACCTGACTTCAAATCTGGCCTCCAACACTTAATACTTACTAGCTATGTGGCCCTGGGGAGTCACTTAATCCTCAATTTCCTTGCAGACCCCCCCCAATAAAACAAAACAAAACAAAATATATTTATGATATTATTATTTACAAAGTATTCAATTAAAAGCACCAGTCCACACAGTTGCTTTTTGTTACCAGTTATTTCTTTAATCACTAGAGAGCAATAGAGTGACTACTATCTTTTGGATAAACTTTTTGAGGTTTAATGGTCCTCATCCTTGAACATACATGTATGGGAACTACTGCTGGAAAGTACCTTGAATCAAATAGACTTCTCATTGTTAAGGTTAAGAAGCCCTAACTTAAATTCATAAGCTGTTTTGAAAAGTTTAAGAGAAAGAGATGAAATTCACTGCCTATTAATCTTCAGTTCTCCGTTTCTAATTGCCTATTGGGCTTCTTGAACTGGATGCCTTGTAGGCATGTCCAGAACAGAGTCCATATTACTCCCACCAAAGTCAGACCTCTTTTGAGAACTTCCTATTACTATCTAGTACAGCACTCTTGTTCCAATAACCCAGGTTTCCAACCCTGAAATCAATTTATACTATATATATTTATATATCAATTTATATAACAAGAGTTCATCTCATATATCTAAGTGGAGGTGATTTCTCCATATCATCTCTCACATACTTCCACTTCACTCACATAGCTGCCCTGTACCCGCCCTCATTGCCTAGCATCTGTCATTACTGCAATAATTGAATTTTATTTCCTGTCTTGTCTTTCTTCACTGCAATCCATCCTTTACTCGGCAGCTAAAATGATTTCCCTAAAGAGTAGTTTAGCCATTTCACTCCCTATTCAAGAAACATCTCTCTAGGACCAAATAGAAACTCCTCTATTTGGCCCTTCAAGTTCTTCACAGTTGAGTCCTTCCTATTTTCCAATTGTCTTATACTTTACTCTCCTATATTCATTCTATAATCCACTGATATGGTTGTTTTCAACAAATGATACACCATCTCCTATTTCTGCACCTTTGCTTGCAATGGTTATATCCCTATACCATGAAAGCTGTCTCTCTTCACTTAAACTTTTTTTTTTTTTTGAGTCAATTGGGGTTAAGTGACTTAACCAGGGTCATGTAGCTAGGAAGTGTTAAGTGTCTGAGACAGATTTGAACTCAGGTTCTCCTGAATTCAGGGCTGGTGCTGAATCCACTGTGCCACCTAGCTGCCCCACTTAAACTTCTTAGAATCCCAAACTTCTTTTAAGACTCAGCTCATGCTCTACCTCTTGTAGGAGACCTTTCTAGATTCCACTTCCAGGAAATATCTTTCCCTTTTTAGTTTTTGACTGGCATGTAGCAGCAGCAACAGCAGCAAAAACTAGGATTTATATGATGCATTAAAATTTGTAAAGTGCTTTACACATGTTATCTCAGTTGATCCTCACAACCATCCTGTGAGGTAGGTATTTTGATTATTCCTACTTTCTAGATGAGAAAGTTGAAGCTGAGCAGATTAAGTGACTTGCCCAGGACCACAGAGTTAGTAAGTGTGCAAGGCAGGATTTGAATTCAGGTACTCTTACCTAATATGCTACCTAGCACAATGAGTGCTTAATGAATTATTGTTGCTGTATTGATGCTTCCTAAGAATAAAATACCAACAACCTTTGCTAGTCAGAGTTTGGCAATTGAAAGACCACAGGGGAGGCAATGAATGAAGAAGAAAAGATATCCTTATCAATTTTCTGTGCCTGCAACTTAAAGCTACTTAGGTCCCCCTTTGGGGGTCATCTATTCCATCCCTCTATGTTAATTCAGGAACAGAATAGACAATTTTAAGCCAGTTTAAATTAATTAAATTATAGTGATCTCCAGGTTGATTGCAGTGCAATGATAATTCATCTCTATCTTAATCCTACTCTAATACTCAATAAAAGTTGTTGACTGTCCTTGGATTCCCATCTGAAAGTTCTGTCTTTTATCTAACCTTAACATCTTCTACCATAGTTTCATAAAATTTTCTTTTGTTCTAATCTTGATGTTGGCTGCAGAAGTTTTGACCATTATTTTTTTATGTGACTATCCTTTAGAATCTTGCAAGTCATTCTTCAACCTGCTCTGACCCAGGAGGGTAATGATAAGCAGAAAAAAGGAATGATGGTGAGGATTACTGTAACATTTTAAAAAGAATTCAAAGAACAAGAACAGTAATGTCTAGAATTCCTAAGGACTTTGGGAGGTCAATGAGTGCAAGCCAAATGAAATTCTTGAGGTATAGCATTATGGTCCAAGTCAGCACTTCTTGGATCAAAAAATGAATGGAATACATTGTCCTTGTCAGAACTGATCTCTGCAGAAAAAAAAATACTCATGGGTCCACTCAACCTCCTGCTGCCTAGAAAGAGTCCCTTCTGCTAAAATCATATACATTGTCCTTCAGGATTCTCAGGGTCTAGAGAGTGTGCTAGTCAATATCACCTATCAATTTAGGATGAGAATTATACTTAAAGTGAGAAAGTTGCTTTTTATCAACTATGTTGAGACAGTACGAAGCATAGTGAATAGAGTGCTGCCCTTGTAGTCAGGGAAGGTGAAATTCAAATCTAACTTCTGACACTTGACACTTGTGTGATTATGGGCAACTCACAGACTCTGTGAAGGTCAGTAGCTCTGTCTGTGAAACAGGGTTCAAGATCCTGTTGGTACTATTCTAAGGGAAGTAATGTCTATGGCACACTCTTCTGCACAGGGTTGTTATGAGACTCAAGTGAGATAATGCAGACATAGTACTTAGTAAACTTTAAAATTCTATATAAATATCAGTTATTACTATGCTGCCCATTAGAGATTATCTTTTCTCCCTTAGACCTTGCATAGACTCCTTGTTTCTGCCTCTCATATATTTAGACTCCATTAAATTATTTTTGAATCTATCTTGTCTCATTTAATAGATTGTGAGTTTCTTGAAGGCAGGTACTGTATCATACTCATTTTTTAAAATTCTCCCTCAGTCCTTATCACTATGCTTATCCCTTAGTGGATACTTTCTATGTGTAAGAATTATGAAATTGTGGAATATTTCATGTTATCCAGTATGGTGGTGCTGACCGTGGTGCTGATCAGGGCATCCAGCATCACTGGCTAAAATGAGAGCTATAATCAAGTTCCGGGCAACAGTGGTGGTGTGGGCCACAATATTTCCAATTGGGGCCCCAATCATATAAAAATGTAACTGGTATATGTTTGACAAAAGAAAGAGAAATACAATATAGTTTAAATAATATGATTTTCTTTTTTTTTTAATTTGTAGTTTTCTAAGTCAATATGTAGTCCTTAGTAATCATTTCTATTTGAGTCTGACAGCACTTCTTCACACAACCCAGTGAGTGTGACTTGATATCACCTGGTTCCATTTATCTTTTTAAAAAATTTCTTCATACAAATTCTTCTCAGTTCTCAACATGCTTCAGTGAAAAAAAAATACTGACTCAGGAATCCTGAGTTCAAATCTCTTTCTTACCATTTTCATGATTTTGGTCAGGACTGACCTCCCTCATCCTTAGTTTCCTCACATGCAAAACAAAGAGACTAGCTTAGAACTCTGTAGCCCCTTTCAGCTCTAATTATAAAATCCTATGGCCTCTTTATTTATGAAATAAAAATAAGACCAGAATCATGAAGAAAAATTTATTAAATCAGACCTATTAACTAGGCAAAACTTTACTGGGCAAATTCAGTTGGGACAGGAGGTAAGTATTCTAGAGCAAAAGAAAGTGGTTGGGTGGTGTAGGGTGTGGCAATGCAAAGGACAGTCCTGAGGTAGAGAGAATGTCAGGGCAGAACACAATTTGATGGGAAAGAAGTAGAGGCATGGTGATAACACTGTCAAGAGAGGTTGAAGAATCTTAGTGAAATTATAGTCTGTTAGGGAGTTTAGGGACAGTGATTTGTAGTGTACATTTCCAGGACTGTACTTTGTTCTCCATAGAGTTCTGTAAAAAACAAAACAAAACAAAACAAAAAAAACCAAAACTATCATGGAATGAGAGGAAGTTCCTATACAAGCATCATGCCTCTTATAACTGAAAGGCAAGGTATGAGTCAGTTGCTTACCTTGAGAAGATACATGGAAGCATTACTTCTTAAAGAATGAGGACCCTCTCCTGACCCTACCCAAATTGGTGCACTTTGTTCTGGAATAATTTTGTACAGCATAGCATGATATCACACCCTTAAATACAGGTTTACATGATTAGTGACTTAGTTTGATTAATTTCTAAATATTTTAGAAAGCATGAAATTGCAACATGTATCATTTGTCATTCATTTATAGGATCATAGATTGAGGAGACTTTAGAATAAGAGCTGATTCAATTTTTTAAAGTAATAGAACAAGAAACTGAAACCCAGAGAATTTAAAAGACTTCCTTACTATCACAAAGCTAGTAAATAGGAGATCCAGGATTCACACTTAGGGTTTCTGATTTGAAATTTTAAATTCTTTCCACTTTAGAACTTGCCCGGCACTCAAAATGATGCTTGTGCTTCTTTTTTAAAATATGAAAAGAAATGACTAAAGAATCACAGAGGTTATGCAATTGCTGTTAACTCTGAAAATACCAAAGAGCTCATATAGGTTATGATAACCAATTTAACTCTTTTTTTTCTTTTACAGTATTTTATTTTTCCAAATACAGGCAAAGATAGTTTCCAACATTCATCTTTGCAAAACTTTGTGCTCCAAATTTTTCTCCCTCTGTCCTCCCTTTCCCCTTCCTAAGAGAGCAAGCAATTTGATATAAGTTAAACAACCCACATTTAACTCTAAGGAATAAAATAAAATAAATACTAGGCCTAACAGTGGTCAGAAGCAAAAAGCTTTATTCCTTTGGAGGAAGGAAACTAGACGTGTGTCAGAGCCTCCTCTAGGAGATGCATTTTAGTGAACTCAAATCTCGATATCTATAGCAATGGCTACATGATGAGTTGTAACTCTGACAATGAGGGGGTAAAAGAAATAATGAGACAGGTTTGATTCATAGCAGGGTTTATGACTGGAACATGGTTTCTATAGGTACTTGTCTGAGCTCAGGGACCACTTGGTGCCAGTGTGAAACAATTCTGGGATTTTGCTGAGGCTGAGTTCATCCAGAGGGTGAGCACAAAGGATTGATAGTATGCTAAGCTCAGGACACAGTTTGCTTTCTGGGCCTTAGGTCTGCGAAATAGGATTATCCTAATAGTAAAAAGAGAAGGGTGGTCTGTCATGGAGATTCTGACTAGTTCTACAAATAGGCAGATTTTAAACCCATGTTTCTATCAGAATTCAATTTACAAAATTTTAATATGCAGTAGTATTTTTAGGGATGTAATTCCCTATAAATGAGTCTTAATGTGTTCCAGAATAAACTCTAAGTGCTGAGGGGATAGAAAATAAAGATAAAATATCATCAGGAAGATGTCTTCCTTTTCCTGGAATTACCACTGAAGGACTTTCTATCATAAACATTTAGAGGTAAGAATAGTGAAACTCCCATCTTACCACATGACTCTGTGCCTTCCATCTTGTGCTGCTCTTGTCAGCAGCCCCCGATATCTGACCTCTCTTGGGAAGAAGAGTGGTATCTTTCATTCAGTGAAGAACCTTCTCTTAGCTTATCATACCCTACACATGCTAGTGATTTTGAACTCCTATAGGTCATCATCCAACCCTAATTTCCCTTCTCCCACCACTTGATTCTTTATTTTCATCCCCTGCAACCCTTCTGCCCCAAACATTAATCAAAAACTACCTTCCCCTTCCATTATGTCCTCTGGAGCTCCTGTTTTATAGGGAATAAATTACTCTTCGTCCTATATCTTTTTCTCTCCTACTCCTTCCATTTTCTATCGGTTACCAATACCTGACTATATCTGATGACACAGTCTCTCTGACCACCCTTTCCATTTCTAGCAATACCTATATTTATTTTCCTTGGCAGACTGGAGGGGGCGTTGGAATATTCCTTGCTCTCCATTGCCACTTCCAGTTTCTCTCCTACCTTTCCTTCCTACCCTTTATTCAGTAACCTTTCCTCCTTTAAAAGTCATGTTATTAATCTCTACCACCCAATTAAAATCCTGGTAGCTACTATATATAGATCTTTAAGTCACTCTCCTTCCCTTCTCAATGAGCTCAGTACCTAACTCACAACCCTAAAGTACAGATCTGACTATGTCCCTGACCTAATTAATAAGCTCCAGAGGTACCCTATTGCCTCCATGATCAAATGAAAAATAACCTGTTTGGCACTCAAAATCCTTCATAATCTAGCCCCCTTCTACTTTTTCAGTCTTCTTGGATCCACACTTTACTATGTACTCTTTTCAAATGAACTAGCTTTTTTGTTGTAGAACATTCTGTCTCTCACCTTTAGGTACTTTCTTTGCTTGTCCCCCATTCCTGTAATGCTCTCCCTTCTCAATTTTGTATACTGGCTTTCCTAGGTTTTTCTGAAAATTCCATTTTCTACAGGAAGCCTTTCTCAGCTCCTCTTAATTATAGTGCCTTCCCTTTCTTAATTATCCTGACCATAGCTTATTTATATGTATCTGCATGTTTTCTCTCCCATAAGATGGAGCTCCATGAGGTCAATGGACTGTCTTTTACCTATTTTTTGCACCGCCAGCACTTAGCACAGTGCCTGGCACAAAGTAAGAGCTTAATAAATGTTTATTGGCCAACAACTAATTGGTGCAGTGGATAGAAAGCATTGAATGGAGTCAGGAAGACTTCAGTGCAAATTTAGCCTCAGGCACTTTTTAGATGGACCAGTCAATTAATTGCTCTCTCCCCCAGTTTCTTCATTTGTAAAATGGAGATAATAATAGCATTTACTCCTAGGGTGGATGTGAGGAAGAAATAAGATATTTGTAAAATGCTTATCAGTGTCCCTAGCACATGATAGGTGCTTAGTAGATGCTGTTCCCTTTACTTTTCTCCCTTCCTAAGTAGCCCATTTCACTTTTGGACAGCTCTCACTGTTAGAAAGTTCCCCTGATATCACATCCAAATTTGCTTCTTTGAAACTTTCCCCACTTTGTTCTTGTGCCAGCCATAACAAGTTAAACACCTTTTATACTTTATGGCCCTTTGAATACATATTTGAAAACAGTTTTGATGGCTCCCATATGTTTTCTCTAGTTCAAACCTCCACAATTCCTTCATCTATAGAACCAATCAGCCCATGCTACACTCTTGAGTGTGCCATTGCCTCAGTTGCTCTCCTATCAACATTTGCAGCTTTACACTCTTTCCTAAAATATGATTCCCAGGTAGGATGCAATACTCTTTATGTGGTCTGGTTATGGTAACTACGGTGGGGCCATGATCTCTTTAGTCCTGGATGTGCTTTCTCTCTTGATGTAGCCTATGGTGGCTTTCATCAGTGCCATATAATACTTTTTATTCATATTTGACTAAACCCTCCAAATATTTTTTTCAAATTAATTGCTATATAGCCATGATAGTTCTATTTCCTGTTTGTGTAGCATTTTGGCTATATCTGCCAGATTTTTATACTTTTTGATTTTGTTTCATTTTACTAGATTTGACCTATCATTCAAGCTTTTGGATCCTTATTCTTATTCAAGTTTTTAACTCTCTCTCTTCACTTTGTGTTTGTTTCCTTGTTTAGTGTTCAAAGTTCAGATCAAGCTCCACCTACTCCACGAAGCCTTTTCTCACCCTTCCCTTATCACAACTCTGATAGAGTATTGGTTTTGAAATTAATAAGACCTGAGTTCAAATCTGACCTCAGGCTTTATTAGCTATATGACCCTGGACAAGGCACTTAACTACTCTCTGCCTCAGTTTCTTCATCTGTAAAATGAGGATAATAATAGAATTTACCTTCCAGTATTGTTGTGAGAATCAAATTAAATAATACTTGTAAAGTGCTTAATATGGTTCCTGGGACACAATAGGTGCTTAATAAATGCTCTTCCTTTACATTTCCCCCCATTAGTTTCTTTGATATTCTTACCTTTTTGTTTTCTAAATGAATTTTTGTTTTTTTTTCTAGTTCAATAAAATAGTAATTTAGTATTTTAATTGGGATGGCATTAAATATATAAATTGTCATTTTTATTATAGTGGAGGGAGAGAAGGAAAAAAAAGTTCTATGATAATTTTATTATATATTTAAAAGGAATAATGAGTTGCATATAATAGATTTGTAGTTTCATGTATATTTCCCCCCCACCCCTTATTCTATCATGTTATGGAAATGGAATAAAATAAATAGGGGCAGCTAGGTGGTGAAGTGGATAGAGCATCAGCCCTGAAGTCAGGAAGGACTTGAGTTCAAATTTGACCTCAGACACTAAACACTACCTAGCTGTGTGACCTTGGGCAAGTCACTTGACCCCAATTGCCTCAGGGGGAAAAAGACTTAAAAGGGAACCATGATAAATGATAAAAAAAAGACCATGAATTAATAAAGGCCATTTAGAGCTTTAAAAAAGTTAAAATAATTAATTAATACCTTTCCTTTTATTTTGCAGCTATGCAGTACCTACTTATTTATAAGTATGTTTGTCTCCTCTGATAGAAGGTAAGCTCTTTGAGGAAGGGATCATTTATTTGCCATTATATCTCTAGAACCTAACCCAATGCCAGACACATAGTAGGTACTTAATAAATGCTATCAATGATTGAGTCATAAAAATTGTCAGAAGCATTCTATCTCTGCTCTTAAGTCACAATTGAAAACATTAAAACAACAACAACAACAACAATAATAACAATAACAGATTTCTTAGCTACTGTTGCTTGTCTTGGAGTGAAGCATCCTGCCAGCAAAACATACTCAGATCAATGTCCTTGACAAAAGCAATAATTCCTTTACTGAGTTAGACTATAAATCAAGTCACACAAGTACATAGAAGACTCCATTAGAGTCCAGTCTTCAGCCTATGTGATCTTTTCTTTTTTCTTCTTCTTATGCTTTTTTTTTTTTTAAAAGCCTAGAACCTTCCCAGGTTGCCAAGAAGACTGCTTTCTTTTGGGTCTTGCTTGTTTCTCATGGAAATATAAGATTTCTCTTCTCTGGGGCCAGCATTAAGGTAAAGAGAAAAAAAAAAAAAACAACCCAAAAAAGTTATTTGGTCCCTGAATCTAATCCTAGGTAATTCCCTTCATCTTGAAAAGGACTATGGGTCTTGGAAAATCCTTCCACATCATTGGAATGGTAATTGAGAAGAAGTGATTATTTTGGGTTGTGTAGCTATCTGAAATTGCATTATATAGGTAATTGATTTCTTTGCCTACTTAACATCAATCCTTCAACATGATGAATGTCCTTTGTTTTCTTTTTTCTTTTTTCTTTCTTCCTTCCTTTCTTCTTTCCTTCCTTCCTTCCTTTTCTTTCTTTCCTTCCTTCCTTCCTTCCTTCCTTCCTTCCTTCCTTCCTTCCTTCCTTCCTTCCTTCCTTCCTT
>JAJPUD010022163.1:0-21875 GCA_023553655.1 Myrmecobius fasciatus | reverse complement strand
GGGGGGCTGTCCTTAGCTGTGGCAGGTGGGGAGAGGGCACCGGGAGACTGGAGGGGAGGCCTCCTTCCTGTTGAGGAGCCATGTGCTGCCCGCCTCGGACCCCTCCCTGCTTCCTGCACTCACAGGTCATTTCCAAAGGAAGGGGTCTTTTTAACTGACACAGGTCAGAGTCCTTCAGGCTTACCTTGCTGGGGGCTGAGAGGCTCATGCTTTGAACATGACGATGACATGTAGAGTTCCCGTTCACAACAGGATGCCTCTCTCTCTCTCCCCTCTCCCTGCTCATTCCAGGGGTCCCAGGGCAATGATTTTCCCTCATTAACTAGTGCTCCAGGCACAAGATACTGCTTTTATTTCCTGATAGGTGTTGGTCCTACTTCCTCCTGTTTGCTTCGGGTTTGGATGCCCACAGAGGGATCACAGCCTCTCCATTTTCCTGAGTGGAGTCACTGGGTGTCTCCTATCCCCCCAAGCTTGACACCCAGGGAGAGCCAAAGGCAGCTTCAGCCTAAGTCCCATGTTGTTCCTAGGACAGTTGGTGGGGAGACTGAAACCCCCTCACCTGGGGCCACATGAAGCTGTCCCAGGACTGTAGGAGCTGTGCACCAAGTTGAGGCTGCCTGCTCTCTCTCTGCAGGGAAGGAGTGTGATCTGAACAGGCAGTGTGGGGTAGTGAACCCAGAGACCAAAAAGATCTGTACCCGCCTGCTGACCTGCAAGGTATCCCCTGGTGGGGGGAGGGAGGGGAAGGAAAAGGCGGGGGGAGTCCCAGGCCGAGAAGAGCAGGGATGGGGCTGTTACTCCAAATTGGGAGAAGATAGAGGGTCGGGAGAGGGACCAGCAGTTGGGGTGATGTTGGTTACCCGAGGTCCCCTGGGAGAAGTCAAGCAGAGTTGTGTGGGCCTTGGGGGTCTGGGGGGTCCGGTGTGACACCTCACCCGGAGCCCTTGCGTAGAGCTCCCTCAAACCTTGTTCCAGATTCACTCAGTGCATCAGCGCCGGGAGGTCCAGGGCCGGGCCAAGGACTTTGATGTGCTGGTGGCTGAGCTGAAAGCCAATTCCCGAAAAGGGGAGTCCCCCAAAGAGAAGAGCCCTGGGCGCAAGGACCTGGGCCCCGAGCGCCTCTCTCAGGAGCTGCCCTCCTCTGCCCAGACAGCGGCCGCTCTGCCTGGCAGCACCTTTACAGCCAGGGCCAAGCAGACCTACCCCTACTGTACACTGCCTCGGTAAGGGCCCAGCCCCCTGTGGGATGCCCAAGAGAAACCTAGAAGGTGGTAGGGGGTGGCAGGAGCCCTGGGGGACACTCAGGATCTGCTGTCTTCCAGGGGTCAGCTCATCTGCTTTTCAGAGACTGTCAATTTAGGTGCACTCTCACTGTGGAGAGAAGGGGGGGCAGAGATGGGAGAAGCAGGGTGCCAGTGAGGCGGCCCCTGACCTGGCCCTGGTGTCCAGGCTGATGATGGTATCCTGGCTCTTTGTCATAAAGAGTCCTTTCCAAAGGAAATTTCCGGGGCTTACATTTGGGCCAGGAGCTGTAAGGGGATCAGGCGGAAGGGCGATAGGTCCCTGTGTTTTGGGAAAGAAGCTTGGAACCCATTGCCACCTTGGATGAGGCCCCTTTGGAGGAGTCTGACAGACCATCAGACCGATCCTGCCCTTGGAAGGGACAGGCCCTGTAAGGTGGGCGCTCCGTGCCATCCCTCCTCCCCTTGGGGGGCTCCTTTTGGAGCAGTGGAGTGGGACACATGCCCATCTTGGGGCAGAGGCACCTGGCTGTTCAGGAGGCCCGGCTTTATGGACAGTGCTTGGAGCCAGGAGAAAGCAGAGAGGGTTTGCTGACGGGACAGGCGCTGGGATTTCTGGAAGTGCCTTTGGAGCAGGGCTTTGGAAGAGGCATGCGAGTGGTCAGGGCGGCCGGTGTGGACGGCGGGGCGGAGAGGCTGCTCCTGCCCCCTCCTCTGCTGGCTCGGGGAGCTTGTCAACGCCGAGCAAGCTTTCAGAGACGCGTCTCCCTGTTCTCTCCGGCCCTTCTAGGTCCCGGGTCTCTTCAGAGAGTGAGCTAGACGACGAAGGCCCCTGTGGCGGCGATCGAGACCCAGGCCTATTTCCCTTCCCTCTGCCTCGGGGTGGGGCCCAGGCTTCCAGCGAGGAGAGTGAGGAAGAGATAGCACCTGATGACTTCCACCACGTCCCCGACTGTCATTATGCAACTCGGCCCCCTCGGCCGCAGGCGGTGAGTGTGGGCAGCGGGCAGCGAGTGCTGGGCTGGGTGGTGAATGCAGGCAGCGGGCAATGAATGCTGGGCCAGGCAATGAGCGCCAGGCAGTGGAGTGAGTGCGGGCAGGGGGTGGTGGGCCTTCAATCCAGAGCGCTGGTTGTGGAGCTGAGCCAGCCCTCCCAGAGCCGTGGGGTTTGCCCCCCTGAACTGGATCTTCCTCTCTCCTACCACCCATTCCACGTTCTCTCCTTTCAGACACACACGGGCATGTGTGTGCCTGGGCTCAGCGGGCCACAAGGGCACAGGCCCGCTGACTGGCCTCTTCCTTTTCTGACATCTAGTTCTGCACCTTCGGGAGTCGGCTGGTGAGCCCTGGCTGTTACGTGTTCAGTAGGCGACTGGACCGCTTCTGCTCAGCGCTCAGCTCCATGCTGGAGCGGCATCTCAGCTCCCACATGTGGAAGTAAGTCCTCCATGGGCCCAAGGCTCTCCTCTAGGCCTCCCCAGTCCATCTCTGGAGAAGACCCCCATAGTCTCACCTGATCGCTGCCATTGTTCTTCCCAAGGAGCGCTTGGGTTCTCTTGGGCTTGGGTTGGGGGCAGGGCAGAGAAGCAGAGAGATGCATGGGTGCGGGCTGGAAGAGCAGGGAGGGGGCTGGGCCCTCCCCTCCGTCCTCCTTCCATCTCTTGCCAGCAGGTGGCAGCAGAGCTTAGCATTTGTCTGCTGCTTGGGGTGGGGGTGGAGACTTGGGGGCTCTGGGATTCAGGCCGCCCTCTTCTTCTCCACAGGAAGATCCCGCCGGCCACTGAGCCCCCATCCCACCTCCTCGTCTCTCCCCCACCTGTTCCCCTGAGCCCATCCTCGGCCGGCACCTGCCCCCGCCTTTCTGGCCCTGGTCACAGACCCCCCTTCCCACCCTCTGCACCCGTCACCAAGGACAGCCCGGCCCCTGGCTACCCTGCAGGCTCTCCCAGTGTGGGGGCCGCCTGCAGCCAGGCAGAGTGCATGGGTGGGAGTCAGGCCATCACCTCGCCGCTGCCCGCCAATACCCCTTCACCCTCCTTCAGTAAGCTGCCTCCTTCCAAGGCCAGCAAGCTGTCCAAGGGCAAGGACGGGACTGATGTGGAGGCCCCATCCCGCAAGCGGAAGTTGTCCCCTGGCCCCGCAGCCTTCAAACGGACCTGTATCCTGGATCCTCCTGGGAAAGGCAAACCCGCGGGCTGCCGAGCCCTCCCTGCCAAGACTAAGCCGGCCCTGGGCATAGGGCTTAATGGGGCAGTGGGACCCCGGGTGAAACGGGCAGGGCCCCTGGACTGTCGGGGCTCCCCACATACACCCCCAGCGCCCGTCAAGGCCTCCCAGCTGGAGAACCGAGGGGGAGCTGGCCATCCAGCCAAAGCTCTACAGCCTAACTGCCTCTCCGAGGAAGAGGCCAAGAAGAGGAAAAATCTGGCCACCTACTGCCGGCCAGTGAAGGCAAAGCACTGCCCCGCGGGGCCCCCAGCGGCCGACGCGGCCTGCTCTGTGCGCAGGAAGAAGCCCAGCCCGGCCTTGGGCTTTGAGGAGAAGTGCACCACCCTGAAGGTACCGAGTGCGCTGGAAGGAAGGGTTAGGGGCGGGGGACGACCAGATCTTGCCCTTCCTTGCCCTTTCCTGTTGGACGAATAACACAAGGGACACTCTCGTATGGGCAAGAAGGGCAGATGGACGCGGAAGGGGAGAGGGCCAGGAAAAGGAGAGATTAGAGGGAGAAGCAACATGGATTCCCAGGGACTCTCTGAGGGGGAAGGGAGGAGGTTGGATTGTTCCAAGATGTAGTCTTGGTTTGGTGGGCCTGCTCTAGCTCCAGAACCAGGCACAGTAGATGGTGCTTTCCACATCTCATGAAGGTGGGTGCATCTCTGGGACTGGGACTGGGGCTGGCCCTCCCTGCAGTGACTGAGAATTGCCTCAGTTTCCTTGGGAAAAGACGCCTGGGTTCTAGGAACTTGAGTCATCCTGGGAGAGGATGGAAGCAGCTTGGGCCATCTGGACAGCCTGGGTAGCCTCCCAGAGAGGGTTCAGGAAGGGCTATCTGCTGGTAGATTTCCATCTGCGGAGGATGGCCTAGCTTAGCCCAGAGTTGTCAGGCTGCCCAGGAACTTAGAGATGATGTGTCCATGGCACTGTGTGTCTGCGCGTCTGCATCATGTACCAGACCGGGTATATGGCAACCCCATTCCAGCTTCTAATATCAGAATCGGGATTGTTTTCAGGAGGAGGGGGGGTGTCTCTGGGGATTTCTGCTACCTACATGTGAGTCTTCCTGCTCCCTTCCCGCTTTCCAGCTTCCCACCTTCCCAGTGTGTGCCCACTAGTTCAGGCTTTGCAGAAAATTCTTTGGAAACCTGAAAATGCTTATTCTTCCGGAGGACTTCTGGGTAGAAAGGGAAAGTGTAGACTCCTCAGCTCTCCTACCAGGTCTGTCTTCTTGGGGCTAGCAGGCAGAGGCAAGACCCAGGAGCCCTTGCCAAGGTGCTGGTGGCTGGGCCTGGGCACCATCAGGTTTCCTTAGGCGGAGTTGCTGCATTAAGGTTCTTGCGTCCAGCTCCTTGCCCAGCCCAGGACTCTCCCAGGTCAATGCTGCTCTCCCCCAAGGGTCTTTCTTGCCTCTTATCTTCCTGCAGTCAAAAGCGCATTAATGAGAAAGTGCCTGCCCACCGCAACGGAGCTGCCAGCGCCTTCTCCCTCTCCAGGATCCAGGCCCCAGGCTGCTGCTGCTGCCGCTTTTTATAACTTTATATTATTTTTTTTAAGAAAAAAAAACTATAAAAATACCTCAAGACTGTCTCCCTGTTCTGTTACTGCCAAGCATTCTAACAACAAAACCGAAAAGGCAAAAATGGAAAGAGCGCTCTCCTGCCTGCTCACGTCTCACCCCTTGGGAGGTGGGAGCATCAAGGGCAGCCAGAGATGGGGTTCCCCCCACTTAGAAATCTCAGGGGTTTTCCTTGGGGGGCTGTACTAGGGACAGGGTTGACCACCTGGCGGGGCTGCCCATCCACCCCCTCTCCGTGAGGCTTTTGCTTGGGGCCCTTCCTTCCAAGCTGTTGCCTGGGGGCGTGAGGAGGGGGTTGCTGTTCACGGCTCTCCTTTGCCCCGAAGGCCCCTCTCCGGGATGCCTTTGTCCCCGGGTCTAAGGAAGGCCTGTAGTCTAGTGGCCCCATCTCGGGATGATGGACGGGCGTGATGTGGGGGAAGGGCGGCTGCAGAGATGTGGCATCACTGGGAGCGGCCCCTCGGGCCGCGGGGCTGCACCGAGTCGCGCTGCCTCGGTGTTTGGAGCCTCGGAGCCAGGGTTTGCTAGGGGAGATGTGTCGGGGCTCCTAGGCGGGCTCCCTCCCTGCTCCGGGTCTCTTTCCGAGGGCAGGGCGGCGCACTTCTGGGATCGAGGATCTCTCCCCAGGGCGCCAGGGGGGCGCTGCTGGCGACACCGCTGCGCCGCCGACCGCGTCCCGGAGGAGGAGCCGCCTCCGCCGCGGTCCCTGACGCCACGCTCAGAAACCCGGAAGCGGCGGCCCGGCGGCTGGGAGAAGCCGGCCCCCCGCAGCGCGGCCATGCAGTCCCCGGCCGTGGGGCCCATTCTGGCCTCGTCTTCGGCCGCCGCCAGGGAACCTCGGCTGGCCCGCTGGTTGCGTTGTGGCAGCGGCATTCTGGCGCATCTGGTGGCTTTAGGGTTCACCCTGTTCCTGACCGTGTTGTCCCGACCCGGGACCAGTGAGTAAGGGTGGGACGGAATTGGAAGAGAGGGGCGGGGCCGCGGAAGAAGGAAGGGCCTTGGGGCGGGGCTAAAAGGCGAGGGGTGGAGTAAAATAGGTTCCTTAGGGCGGGGCTACAGAATGAATGAAAGGCGGGCCTCCAGTGGGATGGAGGTACAGAGGGAGGGACTGTACAGGGGAGGTTCTTGGGGGTGGAGCTAGGAAATGAATGAAAGTCAGGTTTTCTGTGAGATGGGACCAGGAGGAGGGACCGGGCAGAGCAGTTCTTTAGAGGCGGGGTCAGCGAATGAATGAAAGACAGGCTTCTATTGGGATGAGGTTAGAGAGGAAGAGACAGGATTGAGCAGGCTCTGGGGCGGGGCCAGAGAATGATCGAAGAACCAGCTTCCAGTGAGATGAGGTCGGTGAGGGAGAGGCAGGACAGAGCAGCTTCTTGGGGGCGGGGCCAGAGAATGAATGAAGGGCTGACTTCCAGTGAGATGGGGTCAGAGTGAGGGGGCCTGACCAGTTCCTTGGGGGCGGGGTCGGAGAATGAATGAAGGACTGGCTTCCAGTGAGAGGGACAAGAGGGGCCTGACCAGATTCTTGGGGGCGGAGCCAAGGAAATGCTGGAAGGGTAAGACTTCCAGTGGGGCCGGGCTAAGAGGGAAGCGAGTTTCAGACAGGGTGGGACTGAGGAAAGAAGGGTCTCCTGGAAGGCCAAGGGTCTGGAGTCCTTGACTTGGGATGAAGATCTGTTCAAGGACCTGGGAATGTTGATATTTGGGGAGGAGGAGACAGTAGAGGCGGGGCATCTGCGTATCTATGAGGCTGCCACGTGGTGGAGGGGTTCGGCTTCCTCAGTCGGCCCAGGGGATCCAGAACCATGCGGGCGCTACTTTGGGTAGAAGTGGCAGAAAACATGATTTAAACTTTATGGCATAAAGAATCGAGCTGTTCAGAAGTGGAACGGGTTGCCTGGGGGGGGGGAGGTCCTCCTGACGTCATCGGGCAGAAGCTGGATGACCACCTGTCGGAATTCCTTTTGTGCAGGGCTTGCTAGTTAAGACATTCTAACTCTCAAATTCAGTGATTCTGAAGGGAGGGCTAGCCCCCGGATAGTGAGGGGGGAGGGCATGTTCCTAAGGGAGGGGCTGGAAATCAAGGGATACTAGGGGTTCCTGAGGATTGGAGCCAGGGGAGGGACAGCTTCAAGGTTGTGGAACTAGAGGGAGGGGACTGCATTTGGGAGAAGACAAATTCTGGGGGATGAGGTCTAGAATGAAGGAAGGACAGGGTTTCTGGTGGGGGGGACTGACTTGGGGGAATGAGTCTAGAGAGGGAGGCATGGGACAGAGAAAGTTCCCTAGAGAGGGTATGAAAAAGAAAGCCTGGATAGCCACTGTAGGATGGAGTCGGGGAAGAAGTCTGGGAATTGGCTCTCTGGAGTGAAGGGGAGAGAGAAATGGAGAGGGGGGGCAGAGAGAGAGTGAGAGTGTGTGTGTGTGTGTGTGTCTGTAGAGACAGCTTGGGGGGGGGGGGTCAAGGGACCAGGGAAGGGAATGGGTAGAACCAGTGATAAAGAAATGAAGCCAGGGAAGGAGGGGCAGACCTTAGAAATTTGGCCATTGGTGGGATAGAGTCATAGAAAGAGGTGTAGGTTCTGAGGAGCTGGGCCAAGGAGGGGAGGAGAAAAGGGAGGATAGTGTCCTGGAGATAGGGCCAGAGAGGAAGGGCAAGCTCCTGGGGATACTGGCTAGAGAGGACTTTCCTGAGGACTGAGGTCAGTAAGGGAAGCAGGAGGAGGGCTTCTTGAGGCCAGTGTGCTTATTCGGAGTCTGGGAGGCAAGAGTATAAGATCTGTAGAAAAGTATGAGTTTGGGGGAAGTGGTTAATACCAAGCAACCTCCTGTGAGGGGCAGAGTTCTCTAGAGGGATCGGGTAGGGAAAGATCCTGACGGGAATTGGGGGCCCAGCCAGGAAAGCCCAAGCAAGCACCCTTGGGCACTAAGGCTCTCGAGAGCTCTAGGTGGTTCCTTTTTACCCCTGTATTCTCCATCACAGTTGAGCTAAACTTTCATAGGGGATGGATTCCTTTGGAATACGGAAATGGAGCCGAGTGACTCTCAGCCTGTTCTTTTTGATTTCTAGGTCTCTTTTCTTGGCACCCTGTATTCATGGCATTGGCGGTGAGTTTACATTTCTCATCCAAATCTTTTCCTCTTTGCTATGGATTGTTTCCCTAGGTCTCTCAGCCTTCTTCCCCCTGATTGGGAGCTGGAGTAGAGGTCGTTTGGGACAAGGGGTTATGAAAACTAGCCTTATAATCTGTGCCCACTTTTGGGAGCAATGTGTCCTCTCCCCCAATGGGTGGTCATGCTGTGGGGGTCTTTCCCCAGCGGCCAGATTGTAGACTATTCTGTCTTCTTGGTTAGGTGACCCCTTTCTCCCTTTCATTTTTTCTCCTGGAGGGGGGTCCCTCTCTATGCTTCCCTTTGTCCCTTCTTTCTGGGAGGCCGGGCCATTTAAGATGTCTTCATTTATATTTGCAGTTCTGTCTGTGCATGGCTGAAGCCATCTTGCTCTTCTCTCCCGACCATTCTCCATTCTTCTTCTGTTCGCGCAAGGCTCGCATCCGACTGCACTGGGCAGGACAGATGCTGACCGTCCTGTGTGCTTTCCTGGGCCTGGCCTTCATCATCTCTAGCAGGACCCGAAGTGAACTGCCTCATCTTGTGTCCTGGCACAGCTGTGTGGGGGCTCTGACGCTGCTGGCCACCCTTGGGCAGTCCTTGTGTGGGCTTGGCCTCCTGTGCCCCCGGGCAGCCAGGGTCTCTCGGGTGGCTCGCCTCAAACTCTACCATCTGACTTGTGGGCTGGCAGTCTACCTGATGGCCACACTTACCGTGCTCCTGGGCATGTACTCGGCGTGGTTCCAAGCCCAGATCAAAGGGGCTGCCTGGTACCTGTGCTTGTTCCTGCCTGTCTATCCAGCCCTGGTGATCATGCATCAGATCTCCAGTGCCTATTTGCCAAAGAAGAAAATGGAAATCTGAATCTGTACTCCTACCTGGATCCCCTCCCTTTCCCCTTAGCCCCCCACTCTCCCAGACAGTTACTTCTTCTGTGGTTTTTCCTATAGTATTCCTCCAACTCAATGAGGCAACCTCATATTTTAGGAACTCAGATTGCTGTTGGGTGGTGACTGAAAAGCCCAGAAATGGAATAACATTAGAATTAGGTAGAAGAGGAAGATGATAGGGAGTAGGGAGCCTAGATCCCAGTTTGTGGCCTTTTGGTTGGGGCATTATGAAGAACTGGGGTTCCTCTGTAGTTGGTTGAGATTATTGAGGGGTGAGGTTATATTTGTTTATGAAAGGAAGCTAGTAATGGATGCAGATCCCAACCTACTGGAGAGACACAGTGGAGGAGGAGTCAGGAGGTACCTGGTTACTCCTCCTTCCAGCTCTGTCACAAACCGGCCAGGGGGCTTTGGGTCAGCTTTCAGGTGCTGGGGAGGACCTCCCCTTCCTTACCTCTAGAATGAGGGCATTGTGTCAGACTATCTCTAGAATCAGTCCTTTTGTGTCTTCCCATGACACATCCCTTGTTGCCCCCATTCTAGAGACAAACCTTCATGGGGTCTGGACCATGGGGCTGACTCAGAGTGGTCATTCTTAGGTTCACTTGGGGCTGCCTTCAATGGAGGGGAGTGTATACAGGGGGGCTCTTCTCAGGTTCAGAATAACCAGGCTTTGGAGTTGGCAGGGAGCGGGCTAGCCTGGGGCCATTTGAGGTGCTCAAGTCCAGATGATGAAGCACTAGAGTCACTTTAACATTTTGGGTGGGGATGGGGATTGGAAAACTCGGCCATCCCTTTCCCTGATGGGCTTTGATTCCCACTAGTCAAAACTCATCCGCCTTGGTTGGGACAAGAGAACTGAACACCCTCTCGAGCGGGTTTCAGGGGAATGAGCCTGTGCTGGGTCTTCCCTTTCCCCTTAAGTACCATCTCCAGGTAAGGGGGGGCAATCCCAGAGGTCTCCGAAGGTTTGATTGACTAGGGGGTCAGTTTGGGTGGATGCAATGTATCCCTTTCTCTTCCTTTCCTCATTTTCTGATCCTTCCTTAGACCCCATCTCTTGTCACATTATATCTTGGATGGTTAGGGTTTGGGCACAGGCTCCTGGTAGATTGAATTTGGTTCTAGGTGTCAAGGGATAAGCAACTCTAAAGTGAGATCTGGTTGTGGTTTCCAGGCCTTTTCTTTGTGTGGGGGTACCTAACTGGCCAACTCTGGTCTGTTTTAGTCCGTCTTAGTCAAAGGGGATTGAGCCCCGGAGCAGGGCAAGTCCATTACAGAAGAGACTGCAGAAGGAGCCCAAGGGATTCCCCGGGAGTGCTGGCATGAAGGACCAGAAAAGGATCTGGGGCTGGAACTTAGCCTTCTAGGAATAGTGGATCTGTGGGCTTTGGGATGAAGTTCTTAGACACCTGCCTCATAGGTGACAATGCCCAATATGGTACATCAGCAGGATGAGAAGGAAGGATGGAATGATCCCCAAGGCCCACAGTCTGAGCAAGAGGAGGGCAGAAGTCCCTCCCGCATGGGACCTTGGCCTAGGAATTGGCCAAAGGGCCTTCTGATTGCCAAGCAGTCTGGGGTGGCTGAGCAGGTGAGCAGCCTGCAGGGTTGGGTTCTGTCCCTTTATGCTCTTCCTGCTTTTTACTCCCTTCTACAGTGGAAATTTGTGGGGGACCCTTAACTTTGCTGAGCAGAAAGGGAAAGCATCATCCTCCACAGCTTGTGTTCTGCTTCAGTGTTGGGACGGGAGTTATGGAGGCAAAGGGAGGGGAGGGTTCTCGGGTACTAGGCAGACCTCCTCGAGCTGGCCTGACTGTGCTGTTGGCACTTTGGCCCCCACCCTTCTGAGCTGTGCTGGGGGTGGGGGCAGTGTCCCAATGGCTCCCGCCAAAGGGAGACAGACCGTGGCCACGCGGGCCGGGTCTGAGAGCTGAACCACGGCACTGCACTCAAGGCTGAGCCTGCCTGGGTGCTGTAACCTCCCAGGTGGTGAGGGGGTGTCAGGCGGCTTGCTGACAGCCAGCCGGCAGTTTGCGGGGGCCGTGCCAGCTGATGTCTATTCCCGGCCATCGATGAGGAGCAGTCATTTCTGTTCTGCAAGGGGCCGGGCCCCAGCTGCCCCGGCCTTCCGGCGTTCCCCAGCCCTGCGTTCTGCGCTGGCCTTGGGGAGCTAGGGGCAGGCTTGGGATGGAGTGGGGAAGGCCCGGTTTGGCCGGCTGGCTGTCATGTGGCCCATCAAGCACCAGGGGGAGCCCTCTTCCTTGGCAGAAGTCACCTCCCCCTCCCCCCTTTCCACCTGGCTTCCCAGCCAGCCACAGCAGCTGGACCCCCATTAGCCCTCCGTGCCAGGGCTCTGTCCCTCCAGCTGGGATGGTAGGAGCTGCCGGCTGCTTGTAGCTCTCTCCATCACCCTCCTCTACTGCTCCCTCCATCTGGGATGCTTGGCTTCAGAGAAGGGAGGCAGAGGCCCATGGCCGACTACTGTCCCCCTGACCGGCCATACCCTGTGACTGGTGAGGGCTGTTAGTAATCAGGTTTATTTTAAGTCAGAGTGCTTGGATTTCAAAAACATTTGCCTTCTATTTGCACAGCTTTGCCTGTTGGATCCCTACACTCTGGATTAAATTTGTGTCAATATTAAGGACACTAGATGTATAAAATTTGAATGTCTTTGAAATTGAGCCACTTAATTTGATTTTGGATTAAGCTACTTCCCTCCACAGTACTCCTGGCTCCCTCATCCAGCCTGAAAAGAGGATGGGAGTGTGCTCCTGCCCCCCAGGCCCTCCTTCAACTCTTCCCTGCTCTGAGCTGTCGGAGAAGCCTGCTTCCCCTCTCCCTGCTGTTGTCCATCACTCTGCCATCTGAGAGAGCACTCTCTTCTCCTTTACCTCACACCTTATTCCTAGGCCTGCCTTATGCCTTTTCTTCCATTTTCATTCTTTTGCCCTCCCATGCACAGATTCCACATAGCTTCTTTTTGAAACCTCAATGTGGGAGATCCAGGCTCCCTCCCTGAGACAGCTGGCTGCTGTGCCAAGGTCTGTTCAGAATTAATAATAATCATTAGCTGACATGGTGCTGGTGCCTCTCAACTCCAGATCTCTAAGCACTTTGAAGGCTGAGTCAGGCAGCCTTTATATCTCCTCCCTGCCCCCCAACCCCCCATGGAGTGGTATCTTGGTGGGAAGGAAAGGAGAGTCTTATCTCCTAAGCCTTTCATTGAGGAGTCTCTCCATCCTCAGTGGGAGGATAGAATTCTGGTGTCCTACCGAGGTCCCCAAGACAAGGCATAGGCAACAGTGATGTAAGGATCTGGCTCAGGTTGGTTGGTGTCTGAACACCCTGGCCCTGGCTTTTCTGAGGGTGCCTCCTTCCAGAGCTCAGGGCTCTGCTTGTCTGACTTATGTCCTCTGATGGGAAGAGTGGAACACCCCATATCAGACCTGGGCTCTGCCCCCGAATGAGATTCGTAACTTCAAAAGGTGTGGCAAGAGTCATTTGGGGAGAGGAAGGCAAGTCCAGTGAAGAACACACTGGGTTCAAGTTCTGAAACTTGCCACCTACAAGTCACTTAACAAGAATCTGCAAAGTCATCTGTAAAATGGGGATATCTTGTACTACCTACCTCATTGGGTGGTTGGGGGGATCACATCAAATAATGGATGTGAAAGTGCTTTGTAACTAAATGCTGTGTGATCGTAAGCTGCTGTAACAGATATGAAAGCACTTTAAAATATATAAAGCACTATCCACGCATAAAATGGTGGTATTTGATCTTTCTCATCCTTTCGTTGCCTTTAGGAGCAGTAGGTGCTCAGGTAAGTGTTTGTTGCCATATTGGGCATCTCCTGAAGGTCTCCCCAGCACCCTTTACAGGAGGGGCCTTTTATACCCAGGGGCCCAAGACTTCTTTCTTAGGTTGTTGTTTCATTTTGCCAGCCTCAGGCTGTTGGAACTGGGATCACAATCCTATTCTTCCCCAAAGCTTTCTATTGAAATTAAAAAAAAAAAAAAAGCTCTGAAAGCAGTTCCATTTACATTAGGGAAAGAATAATTTCCATTCCATTTGTCTCAGAATAGCCAGCAAGTCTGCCAGGGCTAGTAGAAGCAGAAGGGCTAGAGTAATACAGCAGCAGAGAGACCTGAGTATTCATTTTTCATCCTAATTGTTTCTCTCTGTCCCAGAATCCAGGAATGAAACTGTAGTTGGGCTTTTTGGGCAGTGTAGTCCTTGCTAGCATGGGGCGTGAAGACATGAGCTGGTGTTCAGCTGAATAGGCTAATGTCACCAGAGCCTATGCTGGAGCCTGTACTGGTTTAGATAGCCAACAGGGGCTGGGCTAATTTTGGAGACTGGCACTGAGCCAGAGGGCACAACTTAGAGAGCAGAGAATGCAAACCTCTGCCCTGAAACGGTTCTGGTACACTCGAAATTTGTGTCTAGGAGCAAAGACCAGGATTCTATTCATCTCTTTGGCTCTCTGTCAGAATTTCCTGGAGCCAAGTAACTTTTTTTTTTTTCCTCCCCTCTCTCCCTTTTCGGATACTACTTAGAGTATCTGGTTGCAACCCATTGTTGCTTTCATTAAATAAGGTGAGTGGTACCCTGGTCTTCTGGACACAAAACAGATTCCAAAGCTGACCTATTGCTGTGGGGGAGAGGGGCAGTTAAGCTGTATAACACAAGGTCATGGCCAAATTGACAATTTCAGGGGAATAGTGGTGGGGCTGAGGAAGAAGTGGCCCAAAGCGCTCTTGATTTAACATCTGCCAGGTGCCCCACATCCATCTTGGGCAGCAGGGGCTGCTCACTACCAGGTCTGTTCCATCCCCTCACCATGATAGGACTTGTTCCATTTTATTGCCACAGTCCTAGACCCGTGTCTTAGCCCTTAATAAATGCTTGTTGGATTAGAATTAATCACTTAGAATTTCCAGGTTCAACACTGGCTTGCTTTTTGAGCAGGCACTTCCCTCTGGCCATGGCTTCCAAAGGCAAGAGCCGTGCCAATGGAAGGCTGGGGGGGGGGGGCGAACGCAGGGTCTTCTCTCTGTCTCCAGCACTTGACCTTTTTCATCTGACAGGAATGGTGAAGAGGCTTGACTCTGGCAGATGATTTAGCTTTCCTCTCAGTACCCTGGAGAGGGAGAGTTCAGTACAGGCTTAAGAGCTCACCGGGCCAGCCCAGAGAAGCTGCCAGTCCTGCTGCTGGGGCCTAAGCCTTTTTTATATTGTGGGTGGGAGGAGAGAGGCTCTCCTATTGGTTTCCTGGGAAACAAGATAAGCAATAAAGGGACTGCAGTTGCAAAGAGGGAAGGAGGAGTTCATAGATCAGGCTGGGGAGAGAGGAGAGCAGATTTCTGGCTGGGAGACTCCGAGGACTCAGCCTATCTTTCTCCATTCTGAGATGAGGCAGCTGTTGTATGGATCCCCAGCAGTGCTGAATAAGAACGGGAGCCAAAGGGAGAGCAGCACTGTGTCTAATAAGCAGAAGGAGAAATGCCAGCCAGGATCTGAGGAACTGTTTATGGGTAAAGACCAAGAGCTAATGCTTTAAACCTCCTTAGGACTATGCAAAGAAGAGCACCAGAACAGGCTCAGGGACAGATCCAGCCTTTGGATAACAAGGTCTCTTGGCCAAAAGTGCTTCCTAAAAATGATGCTGTTAATCACTAAGATTATTCAGACTTCCTGACTTATTCCTTGTACCAGTCCCTTTTCTATCCCATTGTGGTACTTTCTCCTGTAAAGAGGACATACAGCTATGAGTAGGCAGAAAGTGTGTTAAGTTCAGGTTGGGGAATACTATTTTGGTTTCTAGCAGAAATATAGGTGCTAAAAAGGTGGGGACTGTAACTCTGTCCCAGGCAATGCCCAGGACATACTAGCAGCCTAACCAATGGAAATTCTATAGCTTAAAGTAATATAAAGAAACCTTTTTTGAGAGTGAGTTAAGTTCCCAACCACCTGGCATTATTTAACGCAATCCAAACATTTTTCATAGCAGCTAATGAATACCATACTGGGGTATGTTGCCTGAGCCAGTGACTTGAGGGCCCAGACTAGAACCACATCAGAATACAGCCAGCCTTGAAGGCTAAGGAGCTAAATGGTGACCTGGGCCCTGAAGCAAGTCTGCTAACTGTAGGGCTTGGGAAAGTGTGGCTCTCTGTAAGGTTTTCAGTGATCAGATTCTCAGTAGACAGAATTTATTATTTATCAGAGCCCAGGTTCATGCCCAGGATCTGTCTCCTGCCCTGGTATCAACAACCCTTCTTTGCCCCATACTTCACATTCCCTTGGGAAACAGTGGGCCCTACTCAGAGCTGACACAGCTACTATAGAAATAAATCAGTCACAAACCAACACGAACAGACTCATGCCTGGTTTAATGATCACTGTCTATTCTTCAGAGCAGAGGCTCAGACAGATGGTGGAGTCAGGAGGCTGTGGGGTCTGCCAGCCTGGGTATACACAAGTGGGAGGAGAGGGAACCTGGACACAAAGGGCCTTATTTGCTTTGCCAGCAAGGGGACCAGGGCTGATGGGGCAGGGGGAGGGCAGAAACACACACAGTCAGATCCAACAGACTTTCAGCTACCTGCCTGGGCAGGATAGGGATAGCTCTTCTTTCTGAGAACCCCATGAATACAAGTAAAGAAAAAAAGATTACACATAAACACAGACTGTGCAGCCATGTTACATTCAGTCTTCAGGGATACCTGCTTCCAAGGTTTTTTTTTTTTTTTTACTTGTGGGCAGTCCCTTCAGCCTTCTACCAGTGCCCTGACAGTTCTCTCCAGAGGGCACCAATGAACCCCTAGGATGGAAAGTATGCACTTCCCTAGGCAGAAAACCATTTGGGTGTCTGAACAGCCATCAGGGTAGGGTCTGCTAATCAGACATACATCTATTCATTAGTGGGTCTTAGAAAAACAAGCAGGGGCTTTCTTCATTTTGCAGAGAATCAGTCTGCTGGTCAGTTAACTAGCCAGAAATCTAGGTCACTGAGAATGTTCCCGGAATCACTTCATTTCACCACGATCTTTCTGGAGGTTCTCAGAACCTCAGACAAGAGTTCAGCATCAAAAAAACCAAACAAACAAAAACCCAAAAAAACGCCTCAAAAAGTTAAACTTGCCCAGGTTCCCTGATAAATCTGAGAATGGAATTCAAGTTCTTATTTTGAGGAAGGAAATGTCCCTTAAAGTCTTTAGAAGACAACCAGTCACAGGAAATTCATTTTTTACTCTTTCCTGCTATCCCTAGCCAATGGTAGAGACCTCTAGTCTTACCATGGCACTTGCCAAGGAAAAGGCGACAGTAGCCTGCTATCCCATCCGTCCATCAGTGTCTCTCCCTCATACTCTGAGCCTCGCCAACAAACTTCCAAGGGAAATGCCATTTTGGAATTTCACGGCTCTTGCCTAAGGATATTTTAGATCAAAATGAAATATCCAAGGAGCTGAGACCTGTCTACAGTTTCCAGTTCTCCCTTCCCTCAAAAGCATTCTCAAAACACCAGCAAGAATAGGAAAGTCATGTGAACGCATCAATCATGGAATAGTGCTTGATGGCTTGCAAAGCACTCGATGTGTTTTCTCACTTGGTCCTCACAACAACCCTGTGAGGTAGGTGTTATGTCCAATTTACAGATGAGGAAAGACAGAGAAGTTAAGTGCCTTGCCCAAGATTGCACAGCTGGTGTCTGATTCAGGTCTCTACCCACTGCGCTGCAATGCCTCTCAGAAAAGGAGTGAAGTTCCATAAAGTTCAGGGAGGGAAAGTCCAAGTGATTTTATACTGAAGGGATATTGCAGGACCATCAGGAAGCCTTTGCTAGAATACGGTATATTTTTAAAGCTGTGCGAATGTGGGGATAACTCTGTGGGCAGCGGAAGAAATCCAAGGAGACATACTGTCTAGGTCAATGCCAAAATGCTGGTGTGCATGCATACCTATAAGCTGTAAGTAACTAGAGAAATGCTGCATCTCTCTACTGTATCAACTGCTGAGAAGAGGTGGAACACAGTCTGAAGAGCTCAAGGATGGATGGGGGCAGCATCTCCAGCACTAGTCTCTCTGCCCTAATCTTGTTAGGGAGATGGAATGACCTTGTACAAGTGACTGGCAACCTTCACTTTCTATGTATGACACTGTTGGAGGCACCGGACCTCCCGAGGCTTGTTTCCAACTTTCAGATGACCTCTAAGGTCCCTTTCAGATCTGAATCTCTGATCCTTGAATTCCCCCAGGAGATGCCAATTTAGGAATACCTTCTACTGGGGCCCAGAAGGCAGTTCAAGTGCCTGGAGAGAGCATCCCTGGTCTGAGCCAACTAGAGAGAAAACAGGGCCAACACCAATAGGGAAGAAGCAGACTGAAAAATGTAAAGGAAAAGAGATCTATTCTTCCTCATCTTCAACCTTCCTGTAGCTCTGCCTCCGATGCTCAGAATAACCTCACCAGGACTGTGGACCACTGAAATGTTGTTGAAAAGACTACATAATAGAGTCTGAGAGAAGAGTTGGAGTGTACAGTCGCCTTTTTGGTCCCAAGCTAGTTTCCAACCATCTCTATGCACCCTCTCTGATCCATGACCAGTCAGGAAGTTCAACTACCACTGAGACTTCATGGTGTGGGGAGACAAAGGTGGCAGCATCATGTGGGTTTGACTCAGTCTATTTGATCTATAGGACTGCTTGCAGGTGGGGGCAATTAGAACACTTTACGTACATATGTGCCGCAGGACAGACCATTCCTCTCAAGCCTTGTGCACAGCTAAATCCCTTAGTCCAACCTCACAGCAGGTGAGAGCCTAGTGAAGATCACCACCAGTCAGCCTAGACTCGAGAAGGAAGCCTTGCCAATTCGAGGACAGTTCACATTGTAATTACCTCTCCCTTCACCCAAACACCCATCTATTCAAGCAGATCGTAGGGCCCCTTTGGGTCCTTCCCCCACTGCCCTGTACAAAGAAAGCTCATCTCTTCCCAAAGCAAGGGAACAAACCTAGATAGACCAAACAAGATTTCACAAAATGGAGGCTGATTTAGCCTCCTCTTTATGATGGGCAAGTTTCCTTCATGCCCTCCCACTCCCCACCTCTGCTTGCCCCTCCCTCAAGCATCCTTCACACCAGGACTGTGGTAGGTGCCTGCAAAGGCCCTGCCTGAGGTGATGAATTCAGTAGACTGTCAAGTACAAATGCACAGCAGAAAAGAGATCAGAGAGTCAGAATCCCCACTGTTCTCCCCAGGGGTATCTTCTGAGGTGTTCTAAGCTGTGACCCAAACAGCCCAGTTCACACCAGACAGCACCTTCTACCAGTGATAATCCCCCAATGATACACTCCCTTATATCATTGCCCTCTATAAGCTTATACTGGTTACAAGGGATCCCTAGTTGGCCATGGCATCATGCTGGTTATTTGCTTCTGTGATGCTGTCACCTACTTAATTCTTCTTGGGAACGAGGAAGCTGGAAAAGTTTCAGAACAGCTTTGGGGGTCATTCTTGATTCAAGGGTCTTTTGTTTTATTTCTGTCCCCTTCCTTATGGGTTTCAATTTCCCTGTTTATAGAGATGTAGGTTCCTAACCAAAGAGGGTATACCTGCAGCTGAAAACTACTAGACTTAGGCCAACTGCCCAAATCTGCTCCTATTAAGTCCCACCACAAATCCCTGGGTAGAGGTGGAAGAAGATATTGTAAAAAAAAAAAAAAATCCTATTTTCCTTTCAAATGCTTGGATAATGACCACTTTCTTATGAGGTCAAAGATGATGTAGTAAAAGCTTAAGGAATCTTTTTCCCACTAAACCCACCTGTCTTAGACATGTTCCTTCATCATCAGAACTTGCCAGAACTTTGAATAGGGGTGCAGCGCTTGCCTGAGAGTTACAGATCCGTATTTGAAAATCTTCTACACCCAGGGATGGAGGTGGGGCTTCTTGCCTGTTGTTGCATCTGTGCCCATTTCCCTTGAGGACAGGGGAGACCCACCCCCTCAGGCAGCCCTCTTCTTTCCCTTTACATCCTTTGGAGGTGACCATTACCTCATTCCAGGGGATCTTCCCATCAATCCCACCCTCCTCACACCACAATGGGTGTATCCGAGAAGACTGAGCTGACCGATTCCGGGTCAGACATTTTCCTCTGTCCCTTGGCCCCCTCGGGCACGGGGAGGGTGTTGCCAGGCTTTAGTTTGCCATTCTGGCCCTGCCCAGGTCCTGTGGGTTCCAGGAAGGCCACTCGACGGTCAAAACCACTGTCCTTGCCAGCCCCGGCCGCCATCGGGTCATGGTTTGGGGTCGTGCTAAGCATGGAGGAGCTGAGGCTATCTCCCTGATGGCTGGTGGGCCTCTCCCCAGCACGGCACCAGCAACGGCAGGGGGTGAGGTACAGATAGATCAGGACCAGGACCACGCTGAGGATACAGCCCACCAGCGTGGTGTAGGCCGTGTTGAGAGTGTCATGAGGTCCGTGCTGGGTGAAGTTGTGGACTTTCACCTCCACGGACAACGTCTCATTGAACAACTCCCCTACTGCGTAGCAGGTGTACAGTCCCTGATCCTCAACCCGAATGTGCCGCAGCTGCAGGCTGCCATCTTTCAACATCCTCACGGTGCCGTTGCCCACCTCGTCCAGTACTCTTTCATTGTTCGGCGTCACCCATTCCTTCGTCATCCCCTGCTGCTTGGTGTCGCAGCTGATGGTCAGGGTCTCCCCCAGGTGGGCTTCAAATGCGCACTCCTTGAACTCGCTGCAGTTCAGGGTGCTGCTCATGTTGAAGATGCTGAGCGTCTTCTTGGAGTGCACGCAGTACAAATCCTCCTGAAAGTCCATCACTGAGCTCAGCTGACGATACTGCCAGTGCGAGAAGAGCTTGTATATCTCGCAGTCACAGGTGAGGGAGTTGTTATGCAGGTACAGGCCATTTTTCATCCAGGCTGGCAGGTCCTGCAGATCAGAAGTGGGTAACAGCTTCAGCTTATTAGAAGACAGATCCAGGAGGGTCAGCTGGGGCAGCTTGGACCTATCCTTGACCAGTTCTACAGGAAATCGAGCGATCTGATTCTGGCTCAGGTAGAGTTTCTGTAGGTGGACCATGTCATCAAAGGCGCTTCGGTCCACCTCCATAATCCGATTGTTATACAGTAACAATACCTCCAGCTCCTGAAGTTCACTGAACAGGGACTCATCCAGGGTCCGCAGATGATTGGAGGAGAGGTCCAGATAGCGCAGCTTGGGCACTGGGGAGAAGGCCTCCGTGGAGATGAAGTGCAGGTTGTTATGGCTGAGGAACAACGAGTGAAGATGGATCAGGCGTATGGAGGTCCACTGGGCCCGAAGGTGGGTCAGGTTGTTGTGGCTAAGGTCCAGTTGTGCCGTATAGCGGGGCAGAGATTGGGGAACATTCACCAGGTCCCGTTTCGTGCAGCTGAGGATGTTGCTGGCACAAAGGCAGACTGTAGGGCAGCTGAGAAGGGAACGCCCAGTTCTGGCCACCCCAAGACTAGACAGGAACAGGGACAGGGGCAGAAGCCAGATGCCTCGGCAACCACTCTGGTGTTGCATAGTGTCACTGGGGGGGGTTGTTGGAATATCACAGTGGGAGGCCTAGAGGAAAGAGTAACTGGAAATGTTCTAATGGGGAAAGGATTAAGGGAATGGGGGTCATTATCAGCAGGAACATATTTGCTGCAGCCTGGTCATCAGGGCAAACACAGAGACAATAAATGGACAGATGTGAGAGAGGTCACTAGGGTACTATCTGGTAGGGGCAATGAAGGTTCTCTAAGGTGGGAGACAGCGCACAGGCTTCCTGGCCTGGCTGGGTGCCTCTGGGTGTGAGAGGGGCATGGGGGCAAACAGGTGGGCCAGGAAATCTGGGGTCTGGTGTATGGCCCCAGGCACTCCCAGGGGTATGTGGGGGGAGGTTCACAGGAGCTTTTCTGTGAGCTTGGGGTGGAGGTGACAGGACTGCCTGGATGGTCTAAAGGGGAAGGCTCAAGCTGGTGAGGGCAGTCCTTGGGTTGGGCCGGCCCTGAGAGAAGACCCTCGGCTCAGGGTCCTGAGGTGGGGAATCCCAGGGCTGTCCGGTCAGGGGTGGGAGGAAGAGGCTTCCAGGGGCTGATTGCTTCAGGAGGGGCTCAGCAGGCTCTCTGCACAACTGGAAGGGGTCACCAGGTCGGTGGGACCAGTGTGTGGGAGAAAGTGTCCCGGGGCTGTTTGATGGGGGCACTGGCGGAGGAGGCGTTATCTTAGGAGTTTGCTCAGGATGTGTGTGGCGGGTGTCTCACAGCTGTCTGCTGGGGGCGGGAGAGGGGGGAGAGAATGGTCCCCGAACTGTCTGCTAAGGTGGGGGCGTCCCAGGGCCGTTGGCTCAGAGAGGAGAGGGGTCCCAGGGCCGTCCGCTACCGGAGAGGGGTTTGGTCCCAGGATTGCACGGCCAGGTCCAGGGCCGGTGTGGGGTCACAGGGGCTGCCCGGGCCCGCCCCCTGGAGCGCCCATCATCTCCTCGGGCAGGGTCAGCGACGCTGCAGCACCTGCTGTGTCGGGATGGAGAAGCGCTGGGCCGGGGGCAGCTCGGAGGGTTCGGCCCGGTGCGCGCCTCAGAGGCCAGCCGGCGGTGCTCCGGGGTCGGGGATCGGGGCTGGGGCCGGCGGCATCGCCCCCTTAGGAGTTTGCTCAGGATGTGTGTGGCGGGTGTCTCACAGCTGTCTGCTGGGGGCGGGAGAGGGGGGAGAGAATGGTCCCCAAACTGTCTGCTAAGGTGGGGGCGTCCCAGGGCCGTCCGCTACCGGAGAGGGGTTTGGTCCCAGGATTGC